>BGPR01038926.1:0-14501 GCA_013235015.1 Araneus ventricosus | reverse complement strand
AATCCGATGAGAATTGGTGAAGACTGGGAAAGGTTTGGAAATCCAACCTCGATTGTTTTTCATTCGGCGTATTGAGCCATAAAAATGAAACCTTGGAAGAGCCTTGGAATTCTGGTAGGGAAACATAACTGTCACCTCTACTTCCCTGCTTACATATCGAAATTCTTTGGGGAAAATTATGCTTTACAGTAGTCTTATTTCTGCCGAAATAACATCTGCCCGATAGTGACCACAATCATTTACTTTCATGAAATTTAACAATGATAATTAATATATTATTCTTAATATAACCCTTATAATGTAAGTGACCCTTATAATTATTAGTTAAGAATAATTAAAACGATTTACAGTATTTAAGTGTAAGATTTAAAAATAATTTTAATATATTACTACGCTCATAATGTCTGACAGTGTTAATAAAATTTAAAATAATCTTAAAATTTCAAGATTCCAACTGTAAGTAATTGAATAACACTTGATGACAATGTCATCTTATTGATTAGATATGGTTTTAGTGTATGTTTTGATTATCTCTCTCTCTCTCCCTCTATATATATATATATATATATAGAGAGAGAGAGAGAGAGAGAGATGGTTTTACGCAAGTAAAGTCAAGATTTAAAATGACAAGTTCATCCAAAGTTGAGCAGATCACTTAAATTTTTGAAAACTCCATATTTCGGATTGTCTTTTCAATTATTAATTTAGTCTTAATAGTAACAGAATTAATATGATATGTTCGAAAAAACTTTCTATTGGTACTTTCGGCATTAATTTAATAATTTTGACTATTGGATTAAGATTAATTTAAATATAGATTTGTAATCAGTTGAAATTCTTGAAATGAATATTTGATGTGTTTGTTGATTTACGCATGAATAAATATGTTATTAATATTATTACATATATAGATGTCTTTTTTAATTTTTTATGCAACGTATATAATAAATTATTTTCTTGACCATTAATATTTTACTTTTCTTCCAGGTAGGTGAAGACTTTTTCAATGGATGATCAATTTGCTATTGAGTGAATGCTGTCAGAAAATTAAAGTAATTATTTATAAGTGTTATTATATTAATGCGTTTTTAAATTTGTCAAATGCATGAACAATTATTTTTGCATCGAAAATGACCCGAATTTCCGAAACGGAATTCATTTCTCAAATCACAGTTATTTCTAAATATTAATTTCAAAACTTTCAGCAAATTCTCCGTTCATCGTAATTTTATTTATAAATTATTAACAATGTTATTTTTTTTAAATGTAACTCCTAAGTATATAATTCCCTCTCCTTAAATTCTGGTTTTAAGGATATGTTGTTACAGGATTTGCAAATTTAAAATATATCGATTATAATATCTGTTACATGGAAGATGATTGAGTATATAAAGTATAATAAAAATAGAATAATAGTGACATTTTTAATCTAAGTTGAAGCAAAAATGAAGAAAATACTGAATGTTATACAGGGAAGTCATAAATTATTGGACCCCTTTCAAAAATTAATGAAAAAAGCTAATGATCTTACAACTGGCATTTTTTTCTTTTATATGAGATAGCAAATAAAAAAGTTTTTCTTCTCAAAATAGGTGGCGTATCATTACAGAGTTCTACATTTGCTACAGCGAGATATTTCCATACGCAATAGCAACCGATCAGCAGAAGCCGATAAGCGATTTCTATTCGTTTCAAAAATTATTCAGTTTTCGAATTAAAATTGAAAGAGCGTAAAATTCCCTACAAATACATGCTTTTATTTTTCTTCTAGCATTAATAGTTTCGCCTATAATGACTCGCAAAAACAGTAAATGTACAATAGGGTAGATCGAAAATTATAGGAATTTTATTTTGAAATTATTTTTGGCGTGGGGCGGGAAAGTTGTGTCTTAAGTGTATTAGTTTATATAATTTTTTTATTGAAATTCATTTATGTCTTCCGGTGCCCCAAGCGTCTCAAAATTAAAATCCATTCATATCTTCCTGTGCCCCAAGTGATCGATCACATTCCCTTTCTAAGGTAGGGAAATCTAAAGGATTTTTGTGATTGATATTCCAAGGTAATTACATCCGTATCTATATACGAAGAGGAAGACATAGAGTTGAGTTCAAGTAGCTCCATTTATAGAGCATGAGCAGCATCAGTTTCAACCATTTTACGTTTTATTCTTTCGTCTTCCATCTGTTTACTTATTTCCCTGTTTTCTCTTTTTAGTCGCAATTACGTCCACTCCTCCAATAACCATTTCCCTTTCTAATCTTTGATCTTTATAAACAATCGTTCAGCAAGTGGAATTTTCATGTCTTTTTGGAATTTATATGTATCGAAATTTGTACACGTACAAAATGTGATATCGAACAAACACGATATTTTTTCATTACGATAATTTTGCAATTTTTTTTTTGGGGGGGGGTATTTTTTATCATTCCTTCGCCCTCTCCTATACATTTTGCCCTGTAAAATCGTTTCTTTAATGCACTTTTTATTTTTAAATTTTAATTCGAAATTTACATAAAAATCATTTTTTTTTTCAAATATTTCAGTGTCTTGGGGCACCGGAAGATATTAAACAAAGTTGAAAAAAATTGTAAGTATGATAGTACACTGAAAAGGCAACTTTTGCACCCTATGCCGATTATTTTATACACACTTTGAATTTTCGATCCACCCTGATGTACAATAACTTACGGCCACCTAGACTGCTGTAACGGCTCATACCTAAATGAAAAAAAAAGCTTTTTTAAATGCAGTCTCATTTTTAAAAAAACATAGTTGTAACATTATATTTTTAAATTAATTTTTGAAATGGGTCTGATAATTTACGACCACTCTGTATATTGCTTTCTAAAGCAATTTTTTTCATTTATAATACGTATTCTGAATGAAAATTCTTTCATCACAATTCATATAAAAGATAAATTCATGCTTATCATTCTTAGTCTGAAACCAAGTTGTCACAAAATATAAAGTTATGATATTAATCATTCTCATCATTTGAAACAAAGTTGAAAATTCTGCAGATTTTTTATCTGGTATATTTACTGAACCAGAAAGGGAAAGAAACTGTTAACGATGAGTCAAAACCTGGCACACTCTTTAACAATGTCTGGCGCCAAAGATGTGAAGAAAATAAAGAATCAGCTACTCATTTTATTTATTTGTGTCTTTTTTTCACTGGAAGCACTTACTAGTCCGAGACCTTCCTCTAAGCTATATATAAAACCCGAATTAAAAAAACAAGCTGCCTCTGCTGTAACATTTCTAGGTCGTTTACATTTGTAGCGTGATGTTTCCAAAAAGTAAATAATACTCAAGAGACTACGTAAGATGTCAGGGATTGGATTTTGGGATTACTAAAGAAAAATACAGAGTGGGATAGAGTATTTTGGAATAATTTTACAGTTCTGAAAAATATTTCGAAATCTTTCAAATCGTATGTTCAACATAGTAAGGAAATAGAATATTGTTCTCAAAAGGGAAGAAATGTATTGATCTGGAAAAGACAATAAAGTTTTTTTCTGAATTTGGTATTTTCTAACTCAATAAATGAAATTATTTTCAATGTGCGAGACATTTGCTGCTCATTTCCTGATTTAACAAAATATTTTTGGAAAACTTGATGAAAAAACAGAGATAATACCATCAGCATGTATATAAATAACATGATTGTTAATTGGAAATAGTTTAATAATTTTTGCATAAATTTTAGAAACATAAGGCCATGCTCTGATTTTTTTAACTGAATAAATCATTTTAACTTTCAGTTATTTCCTATAAAAACATCAAAATTAAGCTAAATGTAAAACTTAAACTGAAAATAATGAATATTTATTTTTTTGTATTATATATTATTTTTACATACCGTAAACGCTCAATTTAAAGGATTCGAATCCACTGACTTCTGATATAATATACAGAATTTAACTGTTGTTAGGAGTTTATTTCTCCTATCTAATATGCATTTGCAAATGTACATTTTTTTCTTACTTATACAGCATTCGCATTAGATATTTTTATACACATTTTTCTGAGAAATATCAAAGCTAATGACATATTCAAAATCTTTTTCATAACATAATTAAGGATTTTAAGAAGGTTCTACTTTACGGACACCTTTATTTCGAAATTATTTCATTAAAACCAAGAGAAATTGTATTCGAGGAGGCAATGTATTCAACATTTAGAAATAATGTTACATTGTATTTAATGAAAACAAAAGATTAATTAATGAATATTATAACTAATAACACTCATTCATATAATTTTAGTAATACTGTTCTCACATTTTAACATCGTACTATAATCATTAATTAAAAAACATCCTGTTAAAAGATTTACATGTACAACATTCTGGCAGGCACTCTTTCAATCTAATTTTTAAATATTAAAAACCGTTAAAATAACTATCTATGTTCCCAACATCTAAACCTGATACTGCAATTTTTCAAGACAAGAATTATTAATTAATTATACAATTAACTGAGAAAACCACATCAGGGAATAACAAGCGGATTGAGACAATTTATTTTTTCTCAAATATTTTGTTCCATGAATACAAGTACATCAATAAATTCCAATCTCATAATGTTCCATTTTCTAATAACATCTAATAAATAGATTTTTTAATTCATCTAAGGAATTCAAGTTAATTACAAGACCCTCTCTCTCTGATGAAAACATGAAGATTGCAATAAATTTCCCTTTGCTCCTTTTACCTTGTTATCCAACAACGACACGAATCTTCTCGTCAGAGAGACACAGAACAGAAACTCGCAGCTGTCGGAAACACGCTGAAAAATAAAGGAAGAAAATTTTATTAATCAGTTACGCAGCCACATTTCATATGCAGAAAGAGGATGGCACAAGAAAAATAAACACAGGATGCTCGACTCGATTTTGGCTACAAGGACTTGTATATATCCCTGATATATATCTATTTCTGCGAGGCACTTCTACGTCCGTCCCTCTAGCAAAAAAACTGAAAACAAAATACAAAAACAGAAGAAGATTCACATCTGGAGCACGCTATTTTTGAATTTTGTGCGAGGAAAAAAAATAATTGACAACATGGCACAACTTTCGTTTTGGAAACTTTTATGACGCAGCCATATTCCCCCTGTTCGCATTGCTTTTTACTTTTTCATTCTCTTTTTAATTTAACTTTTTTTATGCTTTAAGATTTTGTCAGTAATGTGATGTCGTAAAATGCAACCGTCGGTAATATCAGAAATTAGATTCAGTTATGCTTCTGCGGCATTTTCTAATCTCAAACTGCCTCTGCTCGTAAATTTGAAAAATTTACTTTTGGGAATCATGAATCGTTGCGTAAGCCGTGTGAATAGGAGTTATTAATCTATTTTATTTATTTTTTCGTTAGTTTTCTGTTTCAGTTCAGGGAAAAGCATTTTAATATGCGTAAGAGCACGTATGATAGCAGAAATATAGATAAGGCACCTATTTGCATTACATTTACAATTTTGTCAGTCAAAAAAGTACTGCTGAATGCATTTACATGAAAAGTAAGCTCGTTAAGCAGATTATACAGGGCAGATAAGAACATGTCACTTTCTTTTCATTTCATTAATAGTTCACACTGATACTTGTCTTCGTGATACGTGATAGGTAATATAACAGATCTTTAAGTTCACAGTATATGGCAACATTCTTTCATTTCATTGTAATAAACACTCGACGTGATCCGATATATTTCAGAAAGGATTTTAAATTTCATGATTTTTCTTCAATGCTTTGTTAATATACACGAATTTCACGATTTACATTTATAAAATAGGAGTTATTAATTTATCTTATTTATTTTTTCATTAGTTTTCTGTTTTGTTTCAGTATGATAGTAGAAATATAGATAAGGCACCTATTTGCATTACATTTACAATTTTGTCAGTCAAAAAAGTACTGCTGAATGCATTTACATGAAAAGTAAACTCTTTAAGCAGATTATACTGGGCAGATAAAAACATGTCACTTTCTTTTCATTCCATTAATAGTTCACACTGATACTTGTCTTCGTGATACGTGATAGGTAATACAAAAGAACTTTAAGTTCACAGTATGTGGCAACATTCTTTCATTTCATTGTAATAAACACTCGACGTGATCCGATATATTTCAGAAAGGATTTTAAATTTCATGATCTTTCTTCAATGCTTTGTTAAAATCCACGAATAATAACATTTACATTATATAAAATTTGTTACATTGGGCAACATTTCGAAACTTCTATGGAATAATTATAACTATCATATCAGAACAAATTTGCTAAAATTGCAAATATCTATAATATAAAATACACGAAATCATAAGCCTTACTTACATAAATATAAATTCAGGTGGTATCATAAATTTTGATTGATCTTTTCAGAAAACTGAATTCGAACTGCAATAAATTTAATATAAATGCTTCTTACAAATAATTTAAGACACATGCCTAAAACAGTATTTTTACCATATCTGCTGCTATGAGCAGTAATATAAAGTCAAAGAGTCAGTTGCAAAGAAATGTTATAAATATTTTTTTGCAGAAACGGTGTCTCATTCATTCCAAGTGATCGTACAACACAGGCTACTGCAGCTTCAAATTATTAGCCCTATAAACAATATTAATTTATTGTTGTTACAGCTTCTTCGGATAAAATAGTATTTTTACCCTATCTTCAGTTATGAGCGTTAATATAAAAAAGAGTTAGTTGCAAAGAAATGCAATAAATGCTGTTTTGCAGAACAACGATGTCTCTTTCTTCCCAGGCGATTGTATACAACAGGCTACTGTAGCTTCAGAGCATTAGTCCTATAAACAATACTAATTTATTGATGTCACAGCATGTTTCGATAAGATTATTTTCTACTCTTATTAAATGTATTTAATTCTGAATTATCTTAAAATTTGCTAAATTACTTTTGATTTCACTGTACAAAGGATACTCGATAAGTAGATTCAAAATTTAATAATTAGAGCATAGCATGTTGAGATACAACGACGATCAAAGCCATGATGTTCGTAACGTTGACTCACGGTAAATCCATTCTAATCTGCAATATTCCTTCGATGACGAGATGTGAGGATGTCAGATGTTAATATATAACATCAGGTTACAAGGCACTATCTCGAATACTCCAATTTGCATACCTAATTTAGTATTAATTTGAAGTAACGATAATAACCTCTTCAAGAAATGCCTGCAAATGTTTTCATATGACTTCATCTTTTAATGTAAAGACAGTTTTAAATCTTGAAGAAACAGGGGAAAAATATAAGAATATCCTACAATCTCATGCAGATAGCTGTTAATTTCTCTGCTGAATTCGTACGAATATAATCTACTAAAAATGTCACAATTTAATTTTATTTAAGGCTACACGTCTTTTTTGCACGGATATTTATTGCCAATTTAAGCCTTGTGTAAAATATCATGAAAAACTCTTCTTCTGGTTCAAATTGTTTCAATATATAATTCAATTTTTTTGAAAACTCATGCCAATTTGTTCTGTAGTTCTTCTCTGTAAGTAATTTCTGTTTGTTATTCAAAAGCTGTTAAATGGGAACTATTTATGCTCATTTATTCACACAAATTTAATTTGAAATCCATTTCGCATCTTGAAGGAGGAACGGGGAATGATGTCACAGTAAAATAAACAAATTGCAAGTAGATTTTGATGGCCTTAACAGTTTCGTTTCATTAGTAACAATGGCATCGCGTGAAATGACTCCTTTCAAGCAAATACGACGGATAAATAAATACATGATGGCTAAGTTCTCGCTTCCAAATCCACTAACTTATGACAGAAATTTTGCAGTTGCATTCTGCAATGATATTTGGAGCATTTATATTTTTGTTCACGTTTAAATTAACTATCCGTCGGGGGGAAAATTTGCGACGGAGAGTTCTGACACAATGCGCGTGATAGCCACAGGTAAACTATCTCCTAATTAATATTGTTAATACCCATTAATTTAAATTTTTGCATTCTCAAAATTGTCACTGAAATACGTGGGGAGGCTTAACAGAAAAAACTGAGGATATTGTTGCAAAAAAGGCCATCATGAAGCGAAGACACGAGAAGCAACTACTTCTTATTTTCGAAACTTAGGACATCAAAGTCTTCCCTTAATTGAAACCAAAAATGCTGTTGTAAACTTAGGACATCAAAGTCTTCCCTTCATTGAAACCAAAAATGCTGTTGTAAATTTAGGACACCAAAGTCTTCCCTTCATTGAAACCAAAAATGCTGTTGAAACTTAGGACACCAAAGTCTTCCCATCTTTCAAACCAAAAATGATGTTGTAAAATTAGGACACAAAAGTCTTCCCATCATTGAAACCAAAAATGCTGTTGTAAACTTAGGACAAAAATGTTGTTGTACTGTTTCGAACCTTTAATCGAAACAAATTGGGGGTGGCAACCTTTCTCACAACAATAAATTTTACATGATACAGCTATGAAATGAGTAAAATAAACATCCATGATTTAAAATAAAAAGTCGGAAATAGCAGACAATCTTATTTGTCGGATTATTGTGCAATATTCCTGTGAAATAACTATGTCAATAGATGCACGCCAAGTAGCAATTCGATGTAAATTATAAGAGTCGATGTTTCTTTTAAGTGAGTGGAACCTTTTAGTTTGCTAACGAATATACTTTAGCGCGAAAAATACGTCTGGAATTTGCATGATTCTCTAATAGCTAATTTTTAAAAAAAAATCAGATTAAACGTTACAGAATATTGACGCTACTCGTAAAATATCATAACAAATTCTAAAATTAAATAAGTCGTATAGCTTGTCACATTTGCAAAAAATCTTTATTTTATTTATTATGCATATTATGCAATGAATTTTAACATAGCAACACCATTTAAGTTCTGTCATTTTAGAGTAAGCAAATGTTTTGTAAACCGGAAAAAACAACAACTTATTTCAATGAAAATGCAAGAATTTCCGAAATACCCTATGTTCCCTGCCGCTTGTAAGCACTTCGAAACTTTTCCAGTGCTATGTTGGATCTATGCCAGGAAGAAGTCAATCAGTTCTTGAGACAAAAAGAGGCACAGGGTTCTACTAAGCAGGTGTACGTGTTTCAGTTATCTAGTTCACCTGTGTAAATCAAGGTTGTAAACCTATATATTATTCAAAATCAAGGTTTTGAGTAAAATAGCTGCAGAAGATAAATTTTCTGAGAATCCCATTTTCGTTTTCTTATCACTTTGTAATTTTCTTTCAAGTAAAAATAAGATGAATTAATGAAAAGATTGCCTTTTTTTAACATTTCCTGCTGAAGGCAGTCTTAAGATTTTCAAAATTTCGTTAAACTTTTCTAGATTGTAAACCTATCCATAATTCAAAATCAAGGTTTTGAATAAAACAGCTGCAGAAGATTTTAAGAAATTTTCTGTAAAATCTATTTTTGTTTCCTTATCACTTTGCAATTTTCTTTCGAGTAAAAATAAAATGAATTAATAAAAATATTAAAATATTGCCTTTTTTTAACACTTCTTGCTGAAGGCTGTCTTAAGGTTTTCAAAATTTCGATAAAGGTTTCTAGGTTGTAAACGTACATATATTGAAATTCAAGGTTTTGAATAAACCAGCTGCAGAAGATTTTAAAAAATTTTCTGTAAAATCTATTTTTGTTTTCTTATCATTTTGTAATTTTCTTTCAAGTGAAAGGAAAGAAAAAAAATGAATAATTAGAATGGCTGTCTTTTTTTTAACATTTCTTGCTGAATAACTGATTCTCAGTCTTAAGTTTTCGAAAATGTCGGAAAACGTTTCAAGGTTGTAAACCTATATATATTCAAATTCAAGGTTTTTAATAAAACAGCTACAGAAGATTTTAATAAATTTTCTGTAAAATCTATTTTTATTTTCTTATCACTTTGAAATTTTCTTTCGAGTAAAATGAACGAAAAATATGAATTAATATAAAGAGTGTTTTTTTTAACATTTCTTGCTGAATAACTAACTTAATCTGTCAGACTTAAGGTTTCGAAAACTTCGTTAAACGTTTCTAGGCTGTAAACCTATCTATATATTCAAAATCAAGGTTTTGAATAACACAGATGCAGAAGATTTCGATAAATTTTCTGTAAAATCTATTTTTGTTTCCATATCACTTAGTAATTTTCTTTCTAATAAAAAGAAAAATAAATGAGTAAATAAAAAGATTGCCTTTTTCAACATTTCCCTCTGAATAACTGACGTAATCAGGCAGCTTCAAGGTTTCAAAAATTTCGGTAAACGTTTAATAGAAATGTATACTTTCTGTGGTTTAAAGTAAGTCATTAAAATAAAAATGATCTTGAACTAAACTGTTCTAATATTAATTAAAAACGAACAGACGGCTGTCAGCTATTTTAAGTATTTAATTACACTCCTGAGAGAGAAAAAAAATGCGGTGAAGAAGGTATGTGCCTTCAAAGAAACGAACACAAAAAAGTATTCGGAAAAAAATATCTCAGATTACTAAGAAACTGCTGAAATGCGATAACAAAACTAATTAAGGATTTATTTTTTTGCTTAGAGCTGCTAAAATTCAAGACATAATTAAAGAAAATAAGTACTTGGTTACATTTTGAAAGGTATTTGTTATCAACTCCAAAGTGCACAGGAAGGAATTTGAAGGGGAGAAAAAAAGTTTAATTTAAACGAACAACGTGGATTAATTTCCATGTTGTTTTGCACATTTTAAATTGCTACTTCCCCCACTTTTTATACAAATTTTAATACTTTTTTATTTATAGGGACTTTTGGAAGGAGTGAGGTAATCGGTATAAAATAACAATGGAATATTAAGTACTTTATAATCTATCATAATCTAGCTGTTTTTATTAAGAGTAATATAAATATATATTATTCCTCTCAATGTTCCTTTTTTATGTTTCGTTGCAAGTAAGTCGTTTAATTTTAGGAAAAAATTCTATCGTTTTTAACGTGGTATGACAGCTCATTTTGCTTAAGTAATTATTGGTATATATTTAACCGGTAAAACGTTTGTTACTGTTCATCGGAGAAATGTGTTAAAGAACAAAAATGACCTTGAATTAAAACGATTTTGTTTCGCTGAATTATGTGTTTTTCAATTATGCTGTAAGTAAGTCTTTTAAATTAATCGGGAAAAAATGTACTCACACATTTAAAGTGACCTGAAAATCCACAGCTGAATTCATGATAGCTATGTATATTCAGAAGGGAAAAAAATTGTTGTTTGAAGAAATTATTATCCACTTTATTTTAAGAGTCTTGTTTACGTCATTATCACGAAATTGTGTTTGCGTTTTGATATTAATAGTTGTTTTTGTATACTCTTTTTTGTTTCATTATTTATTCAAACAAAAATAGTTCAATCAATATTAATTTATACGATAAATATGCAATATATATTTGTTTAATTCGTATTATTTTTGCTGCTGTTTCAAATGTTTCGTTCATCACGAAAATCGATCGGTTTAACCCTATTATTATTACGCAGCGATTAATATTGCTTACGAGATTCTTGTTACTGAATCAAAATTTTGAATTTTAATCGATTTTCATATTTCGTTTAAGAAAACTTGTTTCAAAAGAGTATCAAATTTCTTATAATAAAAATATGACCCAGGAAATAAATATGTCTATCTAAAATTCGTTTATATAAAATCTGTATACAGTTAATGCTAATAAAGAGACAAATATCAAGTTACTACACGAGGTGCAGATCAGTTTTATACTGTTTTAACGATGAATTGCATTACATAATTTAAACATCTGAATAGTAATTAGAACAGTGCAGTGTTGGAGAGTTAATCTTCTTAAAATTCAAACAAATACCTAACTTTTAACCGTTCGCATTAGTTCATTTGTCATAACGACCACCCTACCCTGGTATGGTATTAAAATAATCTTTAATAGCAACTCTTTGGGATATTGATTATTTTATTCCAAACAAATAGCCATGATTTTTTTCCTAAATAGAACTAGTAATCGTCTTACTTATTATAATAAAAATATGACCCAGGAAATAAATATGTCAATCTAAAATTCGTTTATATAAAATCTGTATACAGCATTCTAAAATAGCATTCTAACATCGTTAATACACTATAGATCAGTTTTATACTGTTCTAACGATGAATTGCATTACATAATTTAAACATCTAAATAGTAATTAAAACAGTGCAGTGATGGAGAGTTAATCTTTTTAAAATTCAAACAAATTCCTAACTTTTAACCGTTCGCATTAAACATTTACAAACGACTCACCTACCCTGGTATGGTAATAAAATAATCTTTTGCTATAACTCAGATATTGATTACTTTATTCCAAAACAAATGGTACACGGATTTTTCCTAAATAGAACTAGTAATCCTCTTACTTATTATAATAAAAATATGACCCATGAACAAATATGTTCATTTTAAAAATTGTTTATATAAAATCTGTATACAGCATTCTCTAAAATAGCATTCTAACATCGCGTTAATAATTATAGATCAGTTTTTATACTGTTTTAAATGATGAACATAATTTAAACCCAAATAGTACTAAAAAACAGTAGTGATGGAGAGTTAATCTTTTTAAAATTCAAACAAATTCTAACTTTAAACTATTCACATTAAAACATTTACAAAACGACTTACCTACCCTGGTATTAAAATAATCTTTTGCTATAACTAAGATATTGATTCATTTTATTCCGTAAACAAATGGCAATAACGGATTTTTTCCTAACAGAACTAGTAACTCTCTTACTTATTATAGCTAAAAATATGACCCAGGAAATAAATATGTCTATTCAAATTCGTTTATATAAAATCTTTTATACAGTATTCTAAAATAGCATTCTAACATCGTTAATACACTATAGATCAGTTTTATACTGTTTTAACGATTAAATTATACTAGCATTTTAAATAGTACTAAAACAGTGCAGTGATGGGTGAGTTAATTCTTTTTAAAATTCAAACAAATACCTAACTTTTAACCGTTCGCATTAATCATTTACTAACGACTCACCTACCCTGGTATGGTAATAAAATAATCTTTTACTATAACTCAGATATTGATTACTTTATTCCAACAAATGGCATGATTTTCCAAATAGAACTCGTAATCCTCTTTACTTATTATAAGTCAGTATGACCCAAGGAATAAATATACCATTCAAAATTCGTCATATAAAATCTGTATACGCATTCTAAAAATAGCATTCTTAAACATCGTTAATATAATATAGATCAGTTTCTTATACTGTTTTAATGATGAACATACTTAAACATTCAAATAGTACTAAAACAGTGCAGTGATGGGAGGAAGTTAATCTTTTTGTAACCAAACAACCGTCCTTAACCATTCATTAATAAACATTTACAAACACCAATTTTACCCCGGTATGGTATTAAAATAATCTTTTGCTATAATCTAAGAGTATTGATTACTTTTATTCCAAAACAAATAAGTATAATTTGGATTTTTCCAAATAGAACTAGTAATCCTCTTACTTATTATAATAAAAATATGACCCAGGGAATAAATATGTCTATCTAAAATTCGTTTATATAAAATCTGTATAGAGCATTCTAAAATAGCATTCTAACATCGTTAATACACTATAGATCAGTTTTATACTGTTTTAACGATGAACATAATTTAAACATCTAAATAGTAATTAAAACAGTGCAGCATTTAGAGTTAATCTTAAAATTCAAACAAATTCAACTTTTAACCGTTCGCTAAACATTTACAAACGACTCATCGGCATTCTGGTATAGTAATAAAATAATCTTTTACTATAACTCATATATTGATTACTTTATTCCAAAACAAATGGTACGCGGATTTTTCCTAAATAGAACTAGTAACCCTCTTATGCGTGGTAAAAGTTCAGCAAATACACATCTAGTCCAACATATTTCATTTATTTATGTATTTCAATGGACTGAAATTCAGTTGAAAATAAACCCATATTCGAAGCGACTTACATCCAACAAAGATAAAAACGTCCATTAAAAACTTGTTACATTCCAAAAAATATAGCAAATAGAGTTTTGGGCAAAAGCTATATGATAATGCAATGTCTTCGCCTCTTCATTTTAGACAAGATCAAACTGTATCATAGTGAGACAGTTATTTATTTATTTATTTATGTCCTTGTACCGAGGATATAATAACTTTTAAAAGTTATCATCTCCTGGGAAAGAGAGGGGAGGCCGAATGAGATAAAGAATCCCATCTTAACTGCAAAGAGAAGCCATAATTGAAGTCCCCTGAGCGCAACAGTGTTTGTAGGATAATTGGCTCCCTTGCAATCGTGCCCTGAACTAATATTTAGATGATAGGCCTGCCTGTTCATTCGAGATGAAAATAAAAATAACAACACCGACCGACCGAAAGAGTAAAATGCAACAAATAGAAAGGAAATGGAAAACTGAAGTGAAGTGCTTGCTGAAAGGAAATTCAAAATAAATAAATGTCCGTCCGGGAGCAATACAACTGAAATCAGCAATGA
>BGPR01038925.1:0-14502 GCA_013235015.1 Araneus ventricosus | reverse complement strand
GGGCCCCTCTGCAATTTATTGTTGCTTGATGGTTTCGAAAACCTATCGGTTTTTCCTAGGGCGAAGCCTTTTCTGTATAGTATAGAGCCCGGTAACTGAGTGCATTCAAGGGAAGGTCAAAACAACTTTTTTTATGAGATAATTTACGAGCCGGCGTTTTGTGTTTAGTTTCTTTGTCGGAACTTAATAATTACAGACACATGTACTGACAAAACATTTGTGTTACTTCCCTTGTAATAAAATAAGTAAGCGATCAGGATTTTACTGATAGAAAGTGAGTAGCTTGCTTTGTTCCGAAGCTTTCAAAGAGATCCATAAAAATACTGCGGAATAGTGTGTCACATTTGAGTGCTGATTGTTGGAAAATCTGTTGCATTCAGAGAGATACACATTCTTTCAAGGCATTTTCAAATAAAGGGCTGACGATACGATTCGCGGACGAGTCTCGGGGACGGAAGACCATTGATGGGCGGTGGGATTATGCATCTCACCCCTTGTGGAAAAAACTAAAAGCAGAAAAAATTCTTTATTTGTAAAATATTTTATTTTCAGGTGATAGGACATCAATTATGTATAGCTAACTAAAAACTTCACTTTAAAAATATTAGCTGGTACAAACGCCTTGATTCAAAGCAGAGTACAGAACTAGCGAAAGAGAAGTATGCGAAGGAAGGCACCCTTGACGTCAGAATCTACTCGGCCAATGAGAGTGCGTTTGCATCATGATTCCTGCTATTTCAGTGCATCTTTCGCTCTCAATATTTAAATAATAAATGTAAAATTTCACTTGCATATTTGATATTAGAATGATTTTTTCTACAAATATGGATGGCTTTCACGTGTTTTTAAAAAATGCTGAAGTCGCTCTTGTAACACTAACCATAACTGATTGTGACTGACGTCAGAGACAGCGCCCTCTGAAGCCTTTTAATGGCAGCTGAGATCAAGCAATGGCACGCGCTGCATCTCATGAGCAATGGTCTTCTTTAACTTTATTCTATTTCTGAAATTTTTGTGTAAACTGTCTGTGTGTAACGTAACCCTTAAATAAGTAACTATTATTCTAATTTAGACTATTTACTTAACTCTTAAACGAACCTCACAGCATTAATTATTTTTCATCATTATCTTTCATTAAAGTTTAATTTTTTAAAAAACATCATTTTTATTAAACCCACTTTAGAAAACCTATAAAATTCACGAAATCTGTGCGGAAAAAAGAAGGGGAACAAAGAGGGGGAACTAGAGGGGATGAGAAATTAACAAAAATGTAGCACTTTTTAGGGGGCGTAGCTTTGGTAGTTCTGCCAAGGCCGCAGGGTCACCTCGGTACGGTCCTGACTTTTTGGTTATGGGACTATTTTGTACCAACCTTTGATTTAAAATCCGCTTGTAGAAAATAAAAACTCCAAACAATCACTTTGGCTTATTTGGACTTATTATCTTCATTAGCATATAAAACTGGATAAAAATGTTTCTAAAAATTGCGCACGGAACATTCAATTAAATTTTTTTTAAAAAATCCTATTCAAAGGGTTAAGATCATGAAAGATACGCTGTTCGTGTTTATTTTTGTTCCACTTTCTAAATTCATAACCAATTTCTCCTTTATATGCAAGAATTTAAAGCAGACGATAAATAAAAGAACAGAAATTAAAATTCAATAGGCTTAAAATCGCATCAAAATCTAATTATCACCTCACTTTATCCAATTACTTCCAAAAAATTAAATTCAAGGTGTCCAATTTTTTAACAAAAATAATTGTATAGCTGAGACTTTTATTATTATCGTCATATTTCAAAGAATTAAAGGCATGATAGAGAATACAGAGACTTGAATATCTAACGAGAGAAAATATTTCTCATTTTTTTCTCATAAAATCCTTATTTTTCTTAAACAAAAAAATTACAGTTTTATAAGCTTTGAAAACATTTAATTACTGAGTTAAAGTACACTTTTAGAATGATATTTGTCAGAATTCTCTATTCTTTCCCAATGCAATCCTTATTTACCTTAAACAAAAAAAAATCTTGGATTTTATAAGTTTTAACAATACTGAATTACAGAATTGAAGCACATTCTTAGGGGGGTGCCAGCTCAGGTGTCGTCCTCGCCATCTGATCGCTTTTCAAAATTACGAGATCCGTCCCAAAATAGCTCTCGCACTGCTTTTAAACGGGACGTTAATATAATTAATCTACTGTTCAGCAACGGATTCCGAGACTACCACTTTTGGGCGATTTTACACCGGAAAGTGGTGTCAGGCAATGAGTCATATGAGCACATTTCCGAAGTTCTTTGTTAGGTCACGCTCAGTAAAATGTAAACATCACACTTCTATTCTTCACTTTCCCCCTATTTTGATGGAAATAACTCCGCTTGCGCGTGCGCAAAAGCGCGAAAGGTTTCCGAATCCGTTGCTAAACAATAACCTATCCTGTCTATTAGTGTGTATAACGCGACAATTCAAATGTGTAAGAAGCTAGGCATATGGAATTTCGTATGTGGTGCATACCAGTCTCTGTTGGCTGTCATTTAACCTCCGTTTTTTATTTCACTGTGATTTCTCTCATAGTTTACATGTCTACAACAAATCTACTTTTAAAACCTCTTGAGATATTATTAGACATGAAATTTATCGAGAAAAACTGAAAATCCCACCAAAACTTCCTAATTGTTTTTACAGTGCAAGAAATAAACAACTCACTTGCGAAAGTTTCGAAGTAAGAAATAATAATCTTTTAGAATCACTGAAAATTATGGACATTCATGATATTTATTAAAATTCTTTATACAAACTTTGCTATTTCTTATAAAAACCGTATTTCTCCCACTACAACCCTAACTATATATTTTAGTTTGAGATCAAAATCAAGAAAGTTTTATCTTTGAAAAAGTCGATGTATATTTCGATTCTAATAAAAAGCGTACCCATACTTGTATACGAGATGTAAGATCTAGTATATGTCGATGCATATTTTTCATTTTTAGTTATATTCTGTTCATACTTTAATAGTTGAGATTTCGTTCAAACATGCTTTTTTTTCTTGTATATAGTTAGTTCCGAGACGATCCTTCAAAATAAATTTCTTGTAATCATGCAAGCTCAATGGCAACACATGTTGTAATCTAATTCGAAATTCCAACATACTTTTTTTTGCTATAAGATGCCGATTTCCCCTGTATAGACTTAGGTTTTCGACATACAAAAAAGACAGAAGCAAATCTTCAAAGTAAACTCAAGCTGCTTCGTGGGACTAAACATAATCTTCTTAACAGTTTGCTTTGTCTGACAACAGATTACGAATTCCAGTTTTAAAGTTTTTCCTCAAAAGTTCTTGTTTGCTTAAAAATAAACATGGCAGTGATTGCAGAAATTTTTAAACATTCTATGTTTCTTTTTTTTTACAGCAAACGATTTTTTCATTCGTAACTAATGATGTCTGCCGTTATCTTTTTACGTTTGAAATTCTAGAAATTATTTTTCCGAACATGTATTTGTAAAACGCAATAGTAAATTTATTTCATATCCATTCTTTCACCGTTAGCAGCATACTAACTTTCCTGATTGGGCATATATTGAAGAAGTATTGTACTGTAACCAGTAAATAAATAGTTTTATAAACATAGTTTCTGCATTTCTCATGCATATAAATAACTAGCAGTACGCGCACGGCGTTGCCCGTGGAATCAGGACTTCAAAAAAGTGGGTGGAAAAAAATGCCCTCAATGGCAGGAAAAAGTTTCGAAAACAAAATCAAAACAAAAAATACACATTATTGATATTCCCGCTTATTTTTCTTTACGAATGACGTCACCTGCCGCGAAGAAGGTCACGTTGCAACAATGCATTGTGGGATGGTCCGGAGAAGCTCTCGCTGTTAAATCTCGCTACGAAAAAACTGTTTAAACCGACCAGGGAAAAATTAATTTTTAAAAAACGAAAAAAGATATTTTAACAGTTCTTGTTTTAAATCCGACATAAACGTTCCATTTATAAGCTGAAAAAAAATGAAAATTATAAAGATGTTAGAACGTCAGATGCGATAATTTAAAGAAATCTTTTTTAAAAATTACCATAAAAGTGACTATTTTTAAAACATTTCTCAAAATTCAGTAAATTACGTTAGACGTACGAAACAAACTTCATTAGAACGGAAATCGTTTGTTCTTTCCGATGGTGTAACTGTTTTTTCCGTACAATTATTCGAAGCCATGCTATTGAGAAATGAGTGCGAAAAATCAACCCAAAAGACACAAAATGTTAAATAAAAAAATTTCTAGATTAAATTTCAAAATTCCGGCTTCGAGGTGCATTCAGTCACCATTACGACTACGTGTATGCCAAATTTCATGGCTGTAAGTGCGATAGATTCGTCTGGACATCGCAGACAAACACACACACACGCACACAAACATTGCCTTTTATAAGTATAGATTAACATCGAGAAAGCGCAATGGAAAAGACTTTGTGCCTAACAAATTTTTGGAAAAGCATGGAATGAAAAATTGTTTCCATGAAACATCCAACCTCAGGAAATAATTTTTTTAAATCAATCTTCTTTTTTCATTGGAAATCCATCGATGCAAGAACTTTGATTATATCTCCTTAAAAACAAAAAAAAATCCTCTTGAATCCATAGATTTATGATTAATGAATTCGAAACTCAATTCTGTAACTGAGTTGTAAATAGGGATGGAGGTTATTGCAAAAAAACCGGTTTTCGTTTAAACCGGTTTTTTTTTCACCTCCGGTTTAACCTGGTGGTTAAAACCGCTCAAAATAACCGTTTTTTTTTTCAAAAACCGGTTTTTGGTTGTTTTTTTTTCAAGCAACGTTTGTGGACAGAATTTTTTATTAATAATAATTTACAATAAGTAAGTATTAATACAATAATTGATTAATGCAATGATTATGAATAAGTAATTAAGACAATATGTAATAATAATAAATTAGTAATTATTGCAATAAGTAAGTATTATAGACAAAAAATTTTATTAACATTGTTTTTACAAGAAATTAATTCATTGGCCAATATTTATCATCTAATCTTCTCTTAAAGACTCTTTCAGCAATGTGTTGATCAGTGCGTCGACACCTCTCATCGGAAACAACATCATTCAACGTAGATACTAATCTTTCGGACGCCACAGAACTTCCGACTAAAGATAAATATTTGTTGGCTACAAAAAACAGAAGTCATTTGCAGACAAAAATTTTTATTATTATTGTTTTTGCAGGAAATCAATCTATTGTCCAATATTTATCTGTTCATAAAGACTCTAACAGTAATCCGCCAACCAACAGACGCCTCGAGGAAGAGGTTGTCGGTGATTGGCCTAAAATGATGAAATTCAAGATTTATAACTTGGTAAATTTTAGTCTAGTCGAACCTAAAATCGAAACTATCTTCCGACACGGTTTTTTTTACTCACGGTTTTACGGTTTCTTAGTGTTACTCTGTAACTAATCAACTCCTAGACTATCAATTAAAAGCAAGCATATATTTATCTTTCGTTTATTTTATTTCAAACAAATTAGTGTTATTAAGCATTATAATATTTCATTTAAAAACTAGAAAAGTGGTGAAAATTAGCGTTTGCTTTCTTGGCAGATTTTGTCATTCTGCGTTTCTTAGGTGCACTTTTAGTCGTGTCTTCTGCAATTAGCTTCAACTTCTGAACTTTCATAAACTTCTGCAAGTTATAACTAAACATTCGACTGTTAGACGATGATAGCAGCAAAGTAACAAGAGTAGAGCCGTTTTTATCATATTCAGCTAACTCATTTTACTAGTTGTGAAGGTAGCCCAGAGTGAAATTGCTTTTAAATAATATTAAGATCTCTTTTACCTTAACACCACTGATTTTTAAAAAAAATTTGGTGAGTTGTCCTGCTCCCGGTGCTAAATTTTTAGCACTTTTATTACGTAGTTAATTTTAGCTGATTATATAGTTTATAGGTTAATCTTGAACTTATTGAAATGTTTTGGGTTTTGTTGAGCGTTCAACTTTGGGGAATCCTAATTGTAACCTTTGTTTTTGTCCTTCTTATTTTTAAAATTCGATCATTTTGTTCTTGTGTTTTTGTTGTTGTTTGGCTGACGTGGACTTTTGTGGATTTTGTTGTTTTCTGGACTGGTGAGAAACATAGAGTAGATAGAGAGAGCCTATAGGGTTGTAGGAGTGTTCCAACATTGACGCACGCGAACGTTGGCAAAAACGAGTTTGCCAATATCGCAGGAAACTTCCTTCGCAATGTTATTCTTATGAGGTAAGCCTTACTTGCCGTGTGTCGAGCTGTCTGTTTTCAAGAAATATGGTTGTTTCGTGCTGTGCTTATGGGTGTACTGAAAGATTTGTCAAAGGTGGTCATTTTACATTTCATTGGTAAGTTATCTGTATAATTTTTATTCTTATAAATATACATAAAATTGTTTTAAAATGATTTTGAATGCATAACGTGTAGTGCTCATGCTGCAAAATAACTGTTATTTTACTTCGTATAATGCTTGTAAAGCTTTTTTTTTCTCGAAATAGTGTTATTTATAACTGAAGTAATAAGTACAAAAAAGTCTAAATTGACAGATTTGTTCTATCACTCACTAATGCAATTAAATCGAATGTTTTGCTTATTTCCGTACAATGGCGCAGTTTGGCTACTTCTTTTCTGAAATTGGCGGGTTTTCTGAAATAAGCATAGTTTGTAATTCGAACTTTATAAGTGATTGTTTATAAAGAAAAAAACAATTCAGCTTGTTATAATTCTTCAGAAAAATATAAAAGCTAAATTTAGAAAAATTTATATAGTATATTAATTGCATTTAAAGTGTTTGATGATCTTAAAATCGTAATCTTGCATTTGTTTCTATCGTAATGCCTGCGGTGACTATATTTTATTTATCTCGCATGACTATTTTATTTATTTAAGTAAATAAAATAATACTTTCTATCAATGAAATTGTAAACTATTTCATTAATTGATTTCAAATTATTTAAAAACATTTCATCTTCGCATTTTTTTAATATATGTTTTAAAAAAATTTTCAATGCCAATCGTAATTTGCGTTCAATGCGTTTCATTTTTAGATAGTTTATCTTATGTGTGACATAACCAATTTTTAATCGATTTTAATTAATAATACCAAAGGATGGTTTTCAAAATTGGCTTTGAATTGCGAATAAAATAATGAGATGCAATTTTCAGTTGTTTAAATGTTGAATGTGAATAATTAACACCCATCGGATGCGTCAGAAAAAAGAACTGATGAGTATTTAATGTCAGAAGGTAGTAGTTATTTTTCATATTAAATTAAGATAGTAAAATTATTTAATATGGACTAGGTCCATTATTTTTGCAACCTTTGCATGTTATGAATATATTTGTTTGTATTTATTGTCAATGCGTTTAACATTTAGTTTTGAGATTCAAAATAGCCTAATTAATTAGTGCTTGCGTTGTTATATATAAGAACAAAATTATATACTATCTCATAAAATAGAAATTATTGAAGCATATATATCTGTCTTAATTTCATTGGTATATTTTTTTATGAATGCATTTCAGCTTTCCCAAAGATGTATTTCGTAGAAATTTATGGGAAAAACAACTACGACGTGATAATTTCACATCAAATAACAGTACAAGGATTTGTTCGAAACATTTCGAGGCAGAGTGCTTCGAAAAGGAACAGTTTGGAAAAAAACGATTAAAACCTGATGCTGTACCCACAAAATTCGATTTTCCTGATCATCTCAAGAAAAATATTAAGCCCAGGAAAAGAAGAACTGGAGAAGGAGAATGTTCAACAACGACTGGTAATATTGGTTTATATATATTTTCGATAAGTAATCCTGACAAAAAAAGTTGAAGATGCATTGTAATGTTGAAATTTTAAATTTTTATTCATAATACAGTTTTTATCTTCACAGTTGTATCTACAAGTCGAAAGAAATTCCGGTACATTGGAGATTTTGAAGAGAAGGATATGGAATCTCCTACAAAAGCTCGTAAACTTCTAGTGTTAGCCAAAAGTGATCAGGAAATTTCGAGGAAAAGAATTAAGCAGTTAAGAAGAAGGAACCGATCACTTGTGAAAAAGATTTCTACTTTAGAAGAAATCATTAGTAAAATGAAAAAGAAGGCGCTGATATCCGATAGTGCTGGAAGCGTTTTGAAAGTATGTTCCATTTTTAAAACATGAATGTATAGTTTCTGAAAAAAGATTTAATATCTAGCAGACAAATAATTTTATAGTGTAATAGAAATTCATTATTTGAAGAATTCATAACCTAAAACTTTATGAAGTATTAAAGTCACTATTATAAGTTTCTGTGAACACAAAAAGCTCATTAAATACTTTAAAATATGATACTTTTATGATATTGTAAATATATTTACCTCGTATTTATTATTCTAGCTCTCTGTGCCAGAAGGTTCCTGTTCTCAATTGATAAAGCGATTACAAAAGAAAGGTTGCAAGGAGTATCCTCCGGAACTACGAGCCTTTGCTCTTACTTTGAGTTTTTACTCAAATAAAGCTTACAAATATGTTCGGAAAGTATTCATAAATGCTTTACCACATCCTACAACTTTAAGAAAGTGGTATCAATCTGTTGATGGAGAACCAGGCTTCACAAGTGCTGCTTTATCAGCCTTGCAAATGAAAGCTCTGGATGCTTCTAAAAAAAATATGAGAGTTATATGTGCTCTTATGGTTGATGAAATGTCAATCAGAAAGCACATTGAATGGGACGGAAAAAAATTTTGTGGATATGTAGATTTGGGCACAGACATTGATGATGATCAATTGCCAATAGCAACTCAAGCCTACACTTTTTTACTGAATTCAGTGAATGGCAGTTGGAAGATACCAATAGGTTATTTTTTAATTGATGGCTTAGATGCTAATGAAAGGGCAAATTTAATCAGAAAAAGTCTGGAGGTGATTCATGAAACTGGAATTGATGTTATTTCTTTGACTTTTGATGGTACAAGTGTTAACTTGAGCACTGCCAATTGTCTTGGTTGCACATTGAATTCTCAGTCTCTGAATACTTCTTTCAAACACCCAATCACTAATCAAGATGTTTGTGTGTTATTAGATCCAAGCCACATGATAAAACTGATCCGAAATACCTTAGCTTCAAAAGGATCTTTATTTGATGGTAATGGGAAAATGATTAAATGGGATTACATTGTATCTCTGCACAAACTTCAACATACAGAGGGTTTACTAGTAGCCACTAAACTTAGAACTCGTCACATTGAGTGGAAAAGAGAAAAAATGAAAGTGAAGCTTGCTACACAGGTTTTGAGTGCTAGCGTTGCTGATGCCTTGTTATACTTGGCAAATGATCTGAAGCTTCCTGAATTTGAAGGCTGCGAGGCAACAGCTGAATTTTTAAAATGTTTCAATACCCTGTTTGATATTTTAAATAGTCGAAACATTCTTTCAAAAGGATTCAAAGCTCCATTGCAAAAGCTTAACATTGAAAAGGTTTTTGAATTTTTTGCATATGCTGAAAATTATATTAAAGGGTTAAAAACAGGGGTTAATGGTATACCCATTTTATCAAGTAATAGAAAAACAGGTTTTTTGGGGGTTTTAATATGTCTCTCCAGTGTAAAACTATTGCATAAAAATTTGATTTTAAGCAATGCAGTTAAATTTCTATTAATGTACAAACTTTCTCAGGATCACGTAGAATTATTTTTTAGTGCTGTTCGTAGTAAGGGTGGTTTCAATAACAATCCTACTGCGAAACAGTTTAAAGCTGCATATGTCAGATTGTTATGCCATAATCAAATCATGTCTTCCGATCGATCGAATTGTTTGCCTTTAGATAAAACACATTTTCTAAATGTATGTTCATCTAAAAATCAATATTCAGTTGCTATGAATAAAAATGTACTCTTTTCTTCATTAATTTTGCCAGAAATTGAGGATGAAAATACTTTTCAATATACAAATTTAGATTTCAATGTCAATTTAAGTTTGTATGTTTCTGATGTTGTTTTGTACATAGCAGGATTTATTGTTAGAAAACTAAGTAAAAATTTTAAGTGTACTATATGTAAAAATGCTTTGACAACTAATGGTGTGACTACAAGTCTAATAAGAAGAAAAAATAGGGGTGGTTTAATATTTCCTAACCCTGATATTGGAAAATTATGCAAAATTGCAGAGAAGATAATTAGGGCTTTTCAATCAACCAAGAGCTTACATAACAAAAATTTGATGCACTTATTGATAATGCAATCAATGATTGAAATGGATACTTCCATTTTCAGCACTTTGAATGATCATATATTTGATCAAGATATTATCAATAATCATAAAATCTTGTTAATAAAATCAATACTGTTCGAATTTTTCAAATTAAGACTTAGCCATATAGCAAAAGTATGTAATGAAGATCTACA
Source organism: Araneus ventricosus (assembly GCA_013235015.1). Lineage (NCBI taxonomy): Eukaryota > Metazoa > Arthropoda > Arachnida > Araneae > Araneidae > Araneus > Araneus ventricosus. Next base: position 4,075 of record BGPR01038925.1, on the reverse strand, counting down.
AAAAAAATAAAACTAGAAGCATCAACACCAAAACTATTCTGTTTAAGGGTCATTAGTTACTTATTTTGGATTAGATATTACTTGTGATTTTCTTTTGCCTGCATGCATAGTAAAATTTTAGTCCTATATTGCTTATTAATTAATGTTTTTTTTATTGAAAAGTAAAATGTTGGAATACAAAATAATAGAACAATATGTATTGTAATGTTGTTCATCATAATTTCTGCTATAGTTTAAAAAAATAAATGCCTTTTAGTATATCACTTTTTTAATTGCTTTGAAAAAAAGATTGTATAACCTTTCTGTATTTTCATGTAATATTGCTAAAGATTTGTAATTTTTTTGTTATTTGCTTATGTGAAATAAACTTTTTTGTTTTGTGGATTGATTTAATTCGTTATATTTCTTTCAGACTACACTACAGTTACAAATTTATATTGTTTTAAGGTATCAGTATTTTATTTCATATTTCAGAAACGGTTATCTTTACTGTTATTTCCTTTAAGCTTAAAACTATTAAGTTTATAAAAACGTTACTTAAATATATTTTATTTGATTACTGATAATATAATTCATTTAATAATATCATCAATAATTAATTAATACTGATAAAAATCAAGACTTAAGTTATTTAAATATGATTTCTTTTACTGTGATTTAAAACCGATATTTAAGATAAATTCCTTCCCAAACATTTAATTTTATGAAAATTTTATGGCAATAAACCGGCGGCAAAAAATTTTGTAGCTAAAACTGTGGAAATCAGTCAGGGTACCAACCCGAACAACAGATTAAAAAATTAACTCTACCCTAACTTTTGTGTATATTTTCTACTATTTCGCTGGACTAATACAGTAAGTTACTTTTCCTTTAGCAATTGTTCAGCCAAGTGCTAAAACTCGCCAAACTAATGATTGAGAGCCAGACCATGGTAAACATGAACACTCGGTTCTCCCCTGAAAGTTGCCCATCTTGGCACCCGTCTGTGGTTTTGTTATCAATGGAGCGCTCTCTCTATGTAGTATCTATACTCTAAGGTGAGAAACCGATCAGTTTACTGTGGGCCACCAGCACCAGCCGAGTACCTGTAGGTGGCGCTGCCATCGCCAGTGACGTCAGAGTATCAAGCTGCTGAGAACAGCAGAAGACGACGACGCGGTAGGAGCGAGGCCGTGCGCAAAAGACTTTATCGGTTTCTCACACTTTTTCTCAAAACACTGAATCAAAATTAATGCTTTGAACTGATCTTCTTGCTATTGAAAATTGTGTCAAAGTTTTTTTTAAGAAATGTAAGTCTTTTTGCATGTGCTATTTTCACCAACTATTTGTATTAATTGATCGTCAATATTAAAAACTCATTCAGTAATGAGTAACTGCCAAAAGTCTTGTACTTCTGTTGTGTTTACGCTTGGGAATGAACGCTTCCTACTTCAACAACAGAGCTACGGAGAGACTTTCGACTGTGACGTCACGAATCAAATGTTCTGGCCTGAAGAGAGCTGTTTGTTTACTTTTTGCGCACGGCCTCGGTAGGAGACGCTAAAACGACGTGGGTTGTCTTTTCTGACGAAGACAAAAGACGACGATGGGCCATCCAAAAGCCTTTTAATGACAAATTGTTTCAATGCACATATTTTTAATTGTAAATAATGCTGCTTAAAAATGTAATATAATTCTGCATAATATAATAATTAGTTAGTTAACGAGTACTTATTTATATGGAACCCAACACCAAGCCTGCCTGGTGACCGCCTACATTACAAAATTTTTTATTGCTTCCTTTTTCTTGGTGTATTGTGCTGAGCTTATACTTATGTTTTACTCATTTGGATATACTCTGAGGGTCCTCTTTTTAAATATTTTGAATATTTTTAATGTTGGCTCCAGATCTGGTGATTAAAATTAATCAAAATTGAATTAATTTAAGTTCTCTTTGAGTTTACTATCGATTCGGTGGTGTATTTGGTTGGGGTATTTTCTTGTGTTTGTGTTTTGGTTTACTTGATTTATTTTTGTTGTTGCCCCTTTTTTGCCGTGTTTGTAACTTTCTGAGCGGTGTTTGTGATTTTTTTGTGTATGTCGTGTGCTATTTACTTTTTTGTATTTCTTTTATATTTCCCCACCGGTCTGCTAAAGGCCTTACACCCTTTCGGGTAGACCGAACCGGTGTGGGTTTTAAATAAAAAAAGTTGTGAAGGTACTGTGAGTGATGCGGTTGCGAATCTCAAATTCGCAAAACTGGGGGGAGTCGGTCGTCTATTAGGCGAAAATTTAGTTATCTAGTGTTAAATGCATAAAAAATAAGAGAATTTCAACTGAAATGTTACTTCCTTTAAGAGCAGAGAAAAATGTTTCGCAAGTGTTGCAAATTTTCCAATAATGATAGCAATAAGAAGGATTATTTGAGATTTTATGTCATGAATATTCTTCCTGTATTGAACTGTTTTCTAAAATTTAAAACACACCGATAAAATATTTTGACTCACGGACCAAGTGGTTCAAAAACTGAAGTCCAAGGATCAAAGAAAACTTATGTTAAACAAACAGATACAACACCAGTAGAGAATAAAAACGTGCACATGCATATATCCAGAAATAAATTTAAAAAAACCATCAGAAATATAAATCTGTCATAAAAATATATAATTCTGTGGCACACATTTGAAAATCGAATCTTCGAATACTTTGTAAAAGATTTTACTTTCCTTTCAGAATTATAAAAATTTAACCCTCCGAGCGGTGCAAACGTCTTTTTCCGTTTTTCGTGTTCAATTCAAAAACAAATAGCTCGTATTTATACGTATATTTTCTTAAACAACGATGGATAAAGTGTTCTTAAGATTTCAAAGATAAAATTAAATACAAAAATATCGATTCATTTCCCTTAAAAGCTAAGTTTTCTAACCTGATAGATGAGAGAACAAAAAAATTGGGAGCTCAGAGGATTTTAATCATAAAAATGATTGTTGACTACAAAATCTACTTTTTACTAAAAATTCCAAACAAAACCTATTTTTTGAACTCGCGCTAAAATACAGTAGAAATTCTTAACTATTAAAATTTAGTAAAAAATTTGCTTCAGCTATCCCAAAGCAAAAGCTAAAACCTGCGAAAGAAAAAATTTCTTGAATCATTCAACACGCTTTCACACGCGTATTCTTCCCTCCCCCCCCAAAAAAAAAGTAAAGAAAAATTCCCGCCATGAAGAAGCAAACTAATTATAAAACATAATTACATTGATAATATCAATTTGAAGGAAGACTTCACTCCCATAAAAATATAAATAAATTTTCATATGACAGCTGAATTTTTATAATTTTCTATTTCTTTCAAAAATACTTTTCATAAGCGTCAAGATTAATATTTTTGTATTCTATGTTATAAAATTTTAGCCTCTTAAATGAAATATTCTATTAAGTCTTCAAAACGGCTTCTTAAAAAATGTAGCGCATCAAAACAATTTTTATCTCGGAACTCCTTCTTTGTTATAAGAACTCTCTTTCTAATATTTTATTAAATTTGTTTATTTTTCTTTAAACTTTTTGTTTATTTCTTTCCAAAGAGTCCATTTAAAGTTTCCTTTTGAAAATTTTCTTTTTGTTATTCGAAAAGAAAGAATTATTACAAGAAATTCTTATGGAAAGGAAAACAACTTTAATTAATTAAAAATGTGGCGGAAAAAAAAGTGAAGGTTCTTACGTCCGCTTTAGCTTACTTAATTTTCTTTATTAATTCATCTTTAATATTAGTTGAATTAATTTAAAATTTGTTTTTCAATTTTTGTAATAGATTTTTCTGAATAATGAGGAGTCTTATTATCTTATGAGGAGTTAGTGTATCTTTTAGATATTACTAAAGCATTTTCAAGATAGTTTTTTTTAATTTTAGCATACTTTATAGAAAAAATTACAGAAGAGAGAGTTGTTCAACATTTTCTCGCATTCAATTGTCAAATTTGGGTCAAAGCAAACGCTTAAAAATATTCATAATTTCAGATTTCGCCAACACAGTTGACAAACTACGAACTCTTCAAATATGCTCTGCATAATTTTCATAATTTCAGATTTCGCCAACA
>BGPR01038924.1:0-14502 GCA_013235015.1 Araneus ventricosus | reverse complement strand
GGGCCCCTCTGCAATTTATTGTTGCTTGATGGTTTCGAAAACCTATCGGTTTTTCCTAGGGCGAAGCCTTTTCTGTATAGTATAGAGCCCGGTAACTGAGTGCATTCAAGGGAAGGTCAAAACAACTTTTTTTATGAGATAATTTACGAGCCGGCGTTTTGTGTTTAGTTTCTTTGTCGGAACTTAATAATTACAGACACATGTACTGACAAAACATTTGTGTTACTTCCCTTGTAATAAAATAAGTAAGCGATCAGGATTTTACTGATAGAAAGTGAGTAGCTTGCTTTGTTCCGAAGCTTTCAAAGAGATCCATAAAAATACTGCGGAATAGTGTGTCACATTTGAGTGCTGATTGTTGGAAAATCTGTTGCATTCAGAGAGATACACATTCTTTCAAGGCATTTTCAAATAAAGGGCTGACGATACGATTCGCGGACGAGTCTCGGGGACGGAAGACCATTGATGGGCGGTGGGATTATGCATCTCACCCCTTGTGGAAAAAACTAAAAGCAGAAAAAATTCTTTATTTGTAAAATATTTTATTTTCAGGTGATAGGACATCAATTATGTATAGCTAACTAAAAACTTCACTTTAAAAATATTAGCTGGTACAAACGCCTTGATTCAAAGCAGAGTACAGAACTAGCGAAAGAGAAGTATGCGAAGGAAGGCACCCTTGACGTCAGAATCTACTCGGCCAATGAGAGTGCGTTTGCATCATGATTCCTGCTATTTCAGTGCATCTTTCGCTCTCAATATTTAAATAATAAATGTAAAATTTCACTTGCATATTTGATATTAGAATGATTTTTTCTACAAATATGGATGGCTTTCACGTGTTTTTAAAAAATGCTGAAGTCGCTCTTGTAACACTAACCATAACTGATTGTGACTGACGTCAGAGACAGCGCCCTCTGAAGCCTTTTAATGGCAGCTGAGATCAAGCAATGGCACGCGCTGCATCTCATGAGCAATGGTCTTCTTTAACTTTATTCTATTTCTGAAATTTTTGTGTAAACTGTCTGTGTGTAACGTAACCCTTAAATAAGTAACTATTATTCTAATTTAGACTATTTACTTAACTCTTAAACGAACCTCACAGCATTAATTATTTTTCATCATTATCTTTCATTAAAGTTTAATTTTTTAAAAAACATCATTTTTATTAAACCCACTTTAGAAAACCTATAAAATTCACGAAATCTGTGCGGAAAAAAGAAGGGGAACAAAGAGGGGGAACTAGAGGGGATGAGAAATTAACAAAAATGTAGCACTTTTTAGGGGGCGTAGCTTTGGTAGTTCTGCCAAGGCCGCAGGGTCACCTCGGTACGGTCCTGACTTTTTGGTTATGGGACTATTTTGTACCAACCTTTGATTTAAAATCCGCTTGTAGAAAATAAAAACTCCAAACAATCACTTTGGCTTATTTGGACTTATTATCTTCATTAGCATATAAAACTGGATAAAAATGTTTCTAAAAATTGCGCACGGAACATTCAATTAAATTTTTTTTAAAAAATCCTATTCAAAGGGTTAAGATCATGAAAGATACGCTGTTCGTGTTTATTTTTGTTCCACTTTCTAAATTCATAACCAATTTCTCCTTTATATGCAAGAATTTAAAGCAGACGATAAATAAAAGAACAGAAATTAAAATTCAATAGGCTTAAAATCGCATCAAAATCTAATTATCACCTCACTTTATCCAATTACTTCCAAAAAATTAAATTCAAGGTGTCCAATTTTTTAACAAAAATAATTGTATAGCTGAGACTTTTATTATTATCGTCATATTTCAAAGAATTAAAGGCATGATAGAGAATACAGAGACTTGAATATCTAACGAGAGAAAATATTTCTCATTTTTTTCTCATAAAATCCTTATTTTTCTTAAACAAAAAAATTACAGTTTTATAAGCTTTGAAAACATTTAATTACTGAGTTAAAGTACACTTTTAGAATGATATTTGTCAGAATTCTCTATTCTTTCCCAATGCAATCCTTATTTACCTTAAACAAAAAAAAATCTTGGATTTTATAAGTTTTAACAATACTGAATTACAGAATTGAAGCACATTCTTAGGGGGGTGCCAGCTCAGGTGTCGTCCTCGCCATCTGATCGCTTTTCAAAATTACGAGATCCGTCCCAAAATAGCTCTCGCACTGCTTTTAAACGGGACGTTAATATAATTAATCTACTGTTCAGCAACGGATTCCGAGACTACCACTTTTGGGCGATTTTACACCGGAAAGTGGTGTCAGGCAATGAGTCATATGAGCACATTTCCGAAGTTCTTTGTTAGGTCACGCTCAGTAAAATGTAAACATCACACTTCTATTCTTCACTTTCCCCCTATTTTGATGGAAATAACTCCGCTTGCGCGTGCGCAAAAGCGCGAAAGGTTTCCGAATCCGTTGCTAAACAATAACCTATCCTGTCTATTAGTGTGTATAACGCGACAATTCAAATGTGTAAGAAGCTAGGCATATGGAATTTCGTATGTGGTGCATACCAGTCTCTGTTGGCTGTCATTTAACCTCCGTTTTTTATTTCACTGTGATTTCTCTCATAGTTTACATGTCTACAACAAATCTACTTTTAAAACCTCTTGAGATATTATTAGACATGAAATTTATCGAGAAAAACTGAAAATCCCACCAAAACTTCCTAATTGTTTTTACAGTGCAAGAAATAAACAACTCACTTGCGAAAGTTTCGAAGTAAGAAATAATAATCTTTTAGAATCACTGAAAATTATGGACATTCATGATATTTATTAAAATTCTTTATACAAACTTTGCTATTTCTTATAAAAACCGTATTTCTCCCACTACAACCCTAACTATATATTTTAGTTTGAGATCAAAATCAAGAAAGTTTTATCTTTGAAAAAGTCGATGTATATTTCGATTCTAATAAAAAGCGTACCCATACTTGTATACGAGATGTAAGATCTAGTATATGTCGATGCATATTTTTCATTTTTAGTTATATTCTGTTCATACTTTAATAGTTGAGATTTCGTTCAAACATGCTTTTTTTTCTTGTATATAGTTAGTTCCGAGACGATCCTTCAAAATAAATTTCTTGTAATCATGCAAGCTCAATGGCAACACATGTTGTAATCTAATTCGAAATTCCAACATACTTTTTTTTGCTATAAGATGCCGATTTCCCCTGTATAGACTTAGGTTTTCGACATACAAAAAAGACAGAAGCAAATCTTCAAAGTAAACTCAAGCTGCTTCGTGGGACTAAACATAATCTTCTTAACAGTTTGCTTTGTCTGACAACAGATTACGAATTCCAGTTTTAAAGTTTTTCCTCAAAAGTTCTTGTTTGCTTAAAAATAAACATGGCAGTGATTGCAGAAATTTTTAAACATTCTATGTTTCTTTTTTTTTACAGCAAACGATTTTTTCATTCGTAACTAATGATGTCTGCCGTTATCTTTTTACGTTTGAAATTCTAGAAATTATTTTTCCGAACATGTATTTGTAAAACGCAATAGTAAATTTATTTCATATCCATTCTTTCACCGTTAGCAGCATACTAACTTTCCTGATTGGGCATATATTGAAGAAGTATTGTACTGTAACCAGTAAATAAATAGTTTTATAAACATAGTTTCTGCATTTCTCATGCATATAAATAACTAGCAGTACGCGCACGGCGTTGCCCGTGGAATCAGGACTTCAAAAAAGTGGGTGGAAAAAAATGCCCTCAATGGCAGGAAAAAGTTTCGAAAACAAAATCAAAACAAAAAATACACATTATTGATATTCCCGCTTATTTTTCTTTACGAATGACGTCACCTGCCGCGAAGAAGGTCACGTTGCAACAATGCATTGTGGGATGGTCCGGAGAAGCTCTCGCTGTTAAATCTCGCTACGAAAAAACTGTTTAAACCGACCAGGGAAAAATTAATTTTTAAAAAACGAAAAAAGATATTTTAACAGTTCTTGTTTTAAATCCGACATAAACGTTCCATTTATAAGCTGAAAAAAAATGAAAATTATAAAGATGTTAGAACGTCAGATGCGATAATTTAAAGAAATCTTTTTTAAAAATTACCATAAAAGTGACTATTTTTAAAACATTTCTCAAAATTCAGTAAATTACGTTAGACGTACGAAACAAACTTCATTAGAACGGAAATCGTTTGTTCTTTCCGATGGTGTAACTGTTTTTTCCGTACAATTATTCGAAGCCATGCTATTGAGAAATGAGTGCGAAAAATCAACCCAAAAGACACAAAATGTTAAATAAAAAAATTTCTAGATTAAATTTCAAAATTCCGGCTTCGAGGTGCATTCAGTCACCATTACGACTACGTGTATGCCAAATTTCATGGCTGTAAGTGCGATAGATTCGTCTGGACATCGCAGACAAACACACACACACGCACACAAACATTGCCTTTTATAAGTATAGATTAACATCGAGAAAGCGCAATGGAAAAGACTTTGTGCCTAACAAATTTTTGGAAAAGCATGGAATGAAAAATTGTTTCCATGAAACATCCAACCTCAGGAAATAATTTTTTTAAATCAATCTTCTTTTTTCATTGGAAATCCATCGATGCAAGAACTTTGATTATATCTCCTTAAAAACAAAAAAAAATCCTCTTGAATCCATAGATTTATGATTAATGAATTCGAAACTCAATTCTGTAACTGAGTTGTAAATAGGGATGGAGGTTATTGCAAAAAAACCGGTTTTCGTTTAAACCGGTTTTTTTTTCACCTCCGGTTTAACCTGGTGGTTAAAACCGCTCAAAATAACCGTTTTTTTTTTCAAAAACCGGTTTTTGGTTGTTTTTTTTTCAAGCAACGTTTGTGGACAGAATTTTTTATTAATAATAATTTACAATAAGTAAGTATTAATACAATAATTGATTAATGCAATGATTATGAATAAGTAATTAAGACAATATGTAATAATAATAAATTAGTAATTATTGCAATAAGTAAGTATTATAGACAAAAAATTTTATTAACATTGTTTTTACAAGAAATTAATTCATTGGCCAATATTTATCATCTAATCTTCTCTTAAAGACTCTTTCAGCAATGTGTTGATCAGTGCGTCGACACCTCTCATCGGAAACAACATCATTCAACGTAGATACTAATCTTTCGGACGCCACAGAACTTCCGACTAAAGATAAATATTTGTTGGCTACAAAAAACAGAAGTCATTTGCAGACAAAAATTTTTATTATTATTGTTTTTGCAGGAAATCAATCTATTGTCCAATATTTATCTGTTCATAAAGACTCTAACAGTAATCCGCCAACCAACAGACGCCTCGAGGAAGAGGTTGTCGGTGATTGGCCTAAAATGATGAAATTCAAGATTTATAACTTGGTAAATTTTAGTCTAGTCGAACCTAAAATCGAAACTATCTTCCGACACGGTTTTTTTTACTCACGGTTTTACGGTTTCTTAGTGTTACTCTGTAACTAATCAACTCCTAGACTATCAATTAAAAGCAAGCATATATTTATCTTTCGTTTATTTTATTTCAAACAAATTAGTGTTATTAAGCATTATAATATTTCATTTAAAAACTAGAAAAGTGGTGAAAATTAGCGTTTGCTTTCTTGGCAGATTTTGTCATTCTGCGTTTCTTAGGTGCACTTTTAGTCGTGTCTTCTGCAATTAGCTTCAACTTCTGAACTTTCATAAACTTCTGCAAGTTATAACTAAACATTCGACTGTTAGACGATGATAGCAGCAAAGTAACAAGAGTAGAGCCGTTTTTATCATATTCAGCTAACTCATTTTACTAGTTGTGAAGGTAGCCCAGAGTGAAATTGCTTTTAAATAATATTAAGATCTCTTTTACCTTAACACCACTGATTTTTAAAAAAAATTTGGTGAGTTGTCCTGCTCCCGGTGCTAAATTTTTAGCACTTTTATTACGTAGTTAATTTTAGCTGATTATATAGTTTATAGGTTAATCTTGAACTTATTGAAATGTTTTGGGTTTTGTTGAGCGTTCAACTTTGGGGAATCCTAATTGTAACCTTTGTTTTTGTCCTTCTTATTTTTAAAATTCGATCATTTTGTTCTTGTGTTTTTGTTGTTGTTTGGCTGACGTGGACTTTTGTGGATTTTGTTGTTTTCTGGACTGGTGAGAAACATAGAGTAGATAGAGAGAGCCTATAGGGTTGTAGGAGTGTTCCAACATTGACGCACGCGAACGTTGGCAAAAACGAGTTTGCCAATATCGCAGGAAACTTCCTTCGCAATGTTATTCTTATGAGGTAAGCCTTACTTGCCGTGTGTCGAGCTGTCTGTTTTCAAGAAATATGGTTGTTTCGTGCTGTGCTTATGGGTGTACTGAAAGATTTGTCAAAGGTGGTCATTTTACATTTCATTGGTAAGTTATCTGTATAATTTTTATTCTTATAAATATACATAAAATTGTTTTAAAATGATTTTGAATGCATAACGTGTAGTGCTCATGCTGCAAAATAACTGTTATTTTACTTCGTATAATGCTTGTAAAGCTTTTTTTTTCTCGAAATAGTGTTATTTATAACTGAAGTAATAAGTACAAAAAAGTCTAAATTGACAGATTTGTTCTATCACTCACTAATGCAATTAAATCGAATGTTTTGCTTATTTCCGTACAATGGCGCAGTTTGGCTACTTCTTTTCTGAAATTGGCGGGTTTTCTGAAATAAGCATAGTTTGTAATTCGAACTTTATAAGTGATTGTTTATAAAGAAAAAAACAATTCAGCTTGTTATAATTCTTCAGAAAAATATAAAAGCTAAATTTAGAAAAATTTATATAGTATATTAATTGCATTTAAAGTGTTTGATGATCTTAAAATCGTAATCTTGCATTTGTTTCTATCGTAATGCCTGCGGTGACTATATTTTATTTATCTCGCATGACTATTTTATTTATTTAAGTAAATAAAATAATACTTTCTATCAATGAAATTGTAAACTATTTCATTAATTGATTTCAAATTATTTAAAAACATTTCATCTTCGCATTTTTTTAATATATGTTTTAAAAAAATTTTCAATGCCAATCGTAATTTGCGTTCAATGCGTTTCATTTTTAGATAGTTTATCTTATGTGTGACATAACCAATTTTTAATCGATTTTAATTAATAATACCAAAGGATGGTTTTCAAAATTGGCTTTGAATTGCGAATAAAATAATGAGATGCAATTTTCAGTTGTTTAAATGTTGAATGTGAATAATTAACACCCATCGGATGCGTCAGAAAAAAGAACTGATGAGTATTTAATGTCAGAAGGTAGTAGTTATTTTTCATATTAAATTAAGATAGTAAAATTATTTAATATGGACTAGGTCCATTATTTTTGCAACCTTTGCATGTTATGAATATATTTGTTTGTATTTATTGTCAATGCGTTTAACATTTAGTTTTGAGATTCAAAATAGCCTAATTAATTAGTGCTTGCGTTGTTATATATAAGAACAAAATTATATACTATCTCATAAAATAGAAATTATTGAAGCATATATATCTGTCTTAATTTCATTGGTATATTTTTTTATGAATGCATTTCAGCTTTCCCAAAGATGTATTTCGTAGAAATTTATGGGAAAAACAACTACGACGTGATAATTTCACATCAAATAACAGTACAAGGATTTGTTCGAAACATTTCGAGGCAGAGTGCTTCGAAAAGGAACAGTTTGGAAAAAAACGATTAAAACCTGATGCTGTACCCACAAAATTCGATTTTCCTGATCATCTCAAGAAAAATATTAAGCCCAGGAAAAGAAGAACTGGAGAAGGAGAATGTTCAACAACGACTGGTAATATTGGTTTATATATATTTTCGATAAGTAATCCTGACAAAAAAAGTTGAAGATGCATTGTAATGTTGAAATTTTAAATTTTTATTCATAATACAGTTTTTATCTTCACAGTTGTATCTACAAGTCGAAAGAAATTCCGGTACATTGGAGATTTTGAAGAGAAGGATATGGAATCTCCTACAAAAGCTCGTAAACTTCTAGTGTTAGCCAAAAGTGATCAGGAAATTTCGAGGAAAAGAATTAAGCAGTTAAGAAGAAGGAACCGATCACTTGTGAAAAAGATTTCTACTTTAGAAGAAATCATTAGTAAAATGAAAAAGAAGGCGCTGATATCCGATAGTGCTGGAAGCGTTTTGAAAGTATGTTCCATTTTTAAAACATGAATGTATAGTTTCTGAAAAAAGATTTAATATCTAGCAGACAAATAATTTTATAGTGTAATAGAAATTCATTATTTGAAGAATTCATAACCTAAAACTTTATGAAGTATTAAAGTCACTATTATAAGTTTCTGTGAACACAAAAAGCTCATTAAATACTTTAAAATATGATACTTTTATGATATTGTAAATATATTTACCTCGTATTTATTATTCTAGCTCTCTGTGCCAGAAGGTTCCTGTTCTCAATTGATAAAGCGATTACAAAAGAAAGGTTGCAAGGAGTATCCTCCGGAACTACGAGCCTTTGCTCTTACTTTGAGTTTTTACTCAAATAAAGCTTACAAATATGTTCGGAAAGTATTCATAAATGCTTTACCACATCCTACAACTTTAAGAAAGTGGTATCAATCTGTTGATGGAGAACCAGGCTTCACAAGTGCTGCTTTATCAGCCTTGCAAATGAAAGCTCTGGATGCTTCTAAAAAAAATATGAGAGTTATATGTGCTCTTATGGTTGATGAAATGTCAATCAGAAAGCACATTGAATGGGACGGAAAAAAATTTTGTGGATATGTAGATTTGGGCACAGACATTGATGATGATCAATTGCCAATAGCAACTCAAGCCTACACTTTTTTACTGAATTCAGTGAATGGCAGTTGGAAGATACCAATAGGTTATTTTTTAATTGATGGCTTAGATGCTAATGAAAGGGCAAATTTAATCAGAAAAAGTCTGGAGGTGATTCATGAAACTGGAATTGATGTTATTTCTTTGACTTTTGATGGTACAAGTGTTAACTTGAGCACTGCCAATTGTCTTGGTTGCACATTGAATTCTCAGTCTCTGAATACTTCTTTCAAACACCCAATCACTAATCAAGATGTTTGTGTGTTATTAGATCCAAGCCACATGATAAAACTGATCCGAAATACCTTAGCTTCAAAAGGATCTTTATTTGATGGTAATGGGAAAATGATTAAATGGGATTACATTGTATCTCTGCACAAACTTCAACATACAGAGGGTTTACTAGTAGCCACTAAACTTAGAACTCGTCACATTGAGTGGAAAAGAGAAAAAATGAAAGTGAAGCTTGCTACACAGGTTTTGAGTGCTAGCGTTGCTGATGCCTTGTTATACTTGGCAAATGATCTGAAGCTTCCTGAATTTGAAGGCTGCGAGGCAACAGCTGAATTTTTAAAATGTTTCAATACCCTGTTTGATATTTTAAATAGTCGAAACATTCTTTCAAAAGGATTCAAAGCTCCATTGCAAAAGCTTAACATTGAAAAGGTTTTTGAATTTTTTGCATATGCTGAAAATTATATTAAAGGGTTAAAAACAGGGGTTAATGGTATACCCATTTTATCAAGTAATAGAAAAACAGGTTTTTTGGGGGTTTTAATATGTCTCTCCAGTGTAAAACTATTGCATAAAAATTTGATTTTAAGCAATGCAGTTAAATTTCTATTAATGTACAAACTTTCTCAGGATCACGTAGAATTATTTTTTAGTGCTGTTCGTAGTAAGGGTGGTTTCAATAACAATCCTACTGCGAAACAGTTTAAAGCTGCATATGTCAGATTGTTATGCCATAATCAAATCATGTCTTCCGATCGATCGAATTGTTTGCCTTTAGATAAAACACATTTTCTAAATGTATGTTCATCTAAAAATCAATATTCAGTTGCTATGAATAAAAATGTACTCTTTTCTTCATTAATTTTGCCAGAAATTGAGGATGAAAATACTTTTCAATATACAAATTTAGATTTCAATGTCAATTTAAGTTTGTATGTTTCTGATGTTGTTTTGTACATAGCAGGATTTATTGTTAGAAAACTAAGTAAAAATTTTAAGTGTACTATATGTAAAAATGCTTTGACAACTAATGGTGTGACTACAAGTCTAATAAGAAGAAAAAATAGGGGTGGTTTAATATTTCCTAACCCTGATATTGGAAAATTATGCAAAATTGCAGAGAAGATAATTAGGGCTTTTCAATCAACCAAGAGCTTACATAACAAAAATTTGATGCACTTATTGATAATGCAATCAATGATTGAAATGGATACTTCCATTTTCAGCACTTTGAATGATCATATATTTGATCAAGATATTATCAATAATCATAAAATCTTGTTAATAAAATCAATACTGTTCGAATTTTTCAAATTAAGACTTAGCCATATAGCAAAAGTATGTAATGAAGATCTACAAAAAAAATAAAACTAGAAGCATCAACACCAAAACTATTCTGTTTAAGGGTCATTAGTTACTTATTTTGGATTAGATATTACTTGTGATTTTCTTTTGCCTGCATGCATAGTAAAATTTTAGTCCTATATTGCTTATTAATTAATGTTTTTTTTATTGAAAAGTAAAATGTTGGAATACAAAATAATAGAACAATATGTATTGTAATGTTGTTCATCATAATTTCTGCTATAGTTTAAAAAAATAAATGCCTTTTAGTATATCACTTTTTTAATTGCTTTGAAAAAAAGATTGTATAACCTTTCTGTATTTTCATGTAATATTGCTAAAGATTTGTAATTTTTTTGTTATTTGCTTATGTGAAATAAACTTTTTTGTTTTGTGGATTGATTTAATTCGTTATATTTCTTTCAGACTACACTACAGTTACAAATTTATATTGTTTTAAGGTATCAGTATTTTATTTCATATTTCAGAAACGGTTATCTTTACTGTTATTTCCTTTAAGCTTAAAACTATTAAGTTTATAAAAACGTTACTTAAATATATTTTATTTGATTACTGATAATATAATTCATTTAATAATATCATCAATAATTAATTAATACTGATAAAAATCAAGACTTAAGTTATTTAAATATGATTTCTTTTACTGTGATTTAAAACCGATATTTAAGATAAATTCCTTCCCAAACATTTAATTTTATGAAAATTTTATGGCAATAAACCGGCGGCAAAAAATTTTGTAGCTAAAACTGTGGAAATCAGTCAGGGTACCAACCCGAACAACAGATTAAAAAATTAACTCTACCCTAACTTTTGTGTATATTTTCTACTATTTCGCTGGACTAATACAGTAAGTTACTTTTCCTTTAGCAATTGTTCAGCCAAGTGCTAAAACTCGCCAAACTAATGATTGAGAGCCAGACCATGGTAAACATGAACACTCGGTTCTCCCCTGAAAGTTGCCCATCTTGGCACCCGTCTGTGGTTTTGTTATCAATGGAGCGCTCTCTCTATGTAGTATCTATACTCTAAGGTGAGAAACCGATCAGTTTACTGTGGGCCACCAGCACCAGCCGAGTACCTGTAGGTGGCGCTGCCATCGCCAGTGACGTCAGAGTATCAAGCTGCTGAGAACAGCAGAAGACGACGACGCGGTAGGAGCGAGGCCGTGCGCAAAAGACTTTATCGGTTTCTCACACTTTTTCTCAAAACACTGAATCAAAATTAATGCTTTGAACTGATCTTCTTGCTATTGAAAATTGTGTCAAAGTTTTTTTTAAGAAATGTAAGTCTTTTTGCATGTGCTATTTTCACCAACTATTTGTATTAATTGATCGTCAATATTAAAAACTCATTCAGTAATGAGTAACTGCCAAAAGTCTTGTACTTCTGTTGTGTTTACGCTTGGGAATGAACGCTTCCTACTTCAACAACAGAGCTACGGAGAGACTTTCGACTGTGACGTCACGAATCAAATGTTCTGGCCTGAAGAGAGCTGTTTGTTTACTTTTTGCGCACGGCCTCGGTAGGAGACGCTAAAACGACGTGGGTTGTCTTTTCTGACGAAGACAAAAGACGACGATGGGCCATCCAAAAGCCTTTTAATGACAAATTGTTTCAATGCACATATTTTTAATTGTAAATAATGCTGCTTAAAAATGTAATATAATTCTGCATAATATAATAATTAGTTAGTTAACGAGTACTTATTTATATGGAACCCAACACCAAGCCTGCCTGGTGACCGCCTACATTACAAAATTTTTTATTGCTTCCTTTTTCTTGGTGTATTGTGCTGAGCTTATACTTATGTTTTACTCATTTGGATATACTCTGAGGGTCCTCTTTTTAAATATTTTGAATATTTTTAATGTTGGCTCCAGATCTGGTGATTAAAATTAATCAAAATTGAATTAATTTAAGTTCTCTTTGAGTTTACTATCGATTCGGTGGTGTATTTGGTTGGGGTATTTTCTTGTGTTTGTGTTTTGGTTTACTTGATTTATTTTTGTTGTTGCCCCTTTTTTGCCGTGTTTGTAACTTTCTGAGCGGTGTTTGTGATTTTTTTGTGTATGTCGTGTGCTATTTACTTTTTTGTATTTCTTTTATATTTCCCCACCGGTCTGCTAAAGGCCTTACACCCTTTCGGGTAGACCGAACCGGTGTGGGTTTTAAATAAAAAAAGTTGTGAAGGTACTGTGAGTGATGCGGTTGCGAATCTCAAATTCGCAAAACTGGGGGGAGTCGGTCGTCTATTAGGCGAAAATTTAGTTATCTAGTGTTAAATGCATAAAAAATAAGAGAATTTCAACTGAAATGTTACTTCCTTTAAGAGCAGAGAAAAATGTTTCGCAAGTGTTGCAAATTTTCCAATAATGATAGCAATAAGAAGGATTATTTGAGATTTTATGTCATGAATATTCTTCCTGTATTGAACTGTTTTCTAAAATTTAAAACACACCGATAAAATATTTTGACTCACGGACCAAGTGGTTCAAAAACTGAAGTCCAAGGATCAAAGAAAACTTATGTTAAACAAACAGATACAACACCAGTAGAGAATAAAAACGTGCACATGCATATATCCAGAAATAAATTTAAAAAAACCATCAGAAATATAAATCTGTCATAAAAATATATAATTCTGTGGCACACATTTGAAAATCGAATCTTCGAATACTTTGTAAAAGATTTTACTTTCCTTTCAGAATTATAAAAATTTAACCCTCCGAGCGGTGCAAACGTCTTTTTCCGTTTTTCGTGTTCAATTCAAAAACAAATAGCTCGTATTTATACGTATATTTTCTTAAACAACGATGGATAAAGTGTTCTTAAGATTTCAAAGATAAAATTAAATACAAAAATATCGATTCATTTCCCTTAAAAGCTAAGTTTTCTAACCTGATAGATGAGAGAACAAAAAAATTGGGAGCTCAGAGGATTTTAATCATAAAAATGATTGTTGACTACAAAATCTACTTTTTACTAAAAATTCCAAACAAAACCTATTTTTTGAACTCGCGCTAAAATACAGTAGAAATTCTTAACTATTAAAATTTAGTAAAAAATTTGCTTCAGCTATCCCAAAGCAAAAGCTAAAACCTGCGAAAGAAAAAATTTCTTGAATCATTCAACACGCTTTCACACGCGTATTCTTCCCTCCCCCCCCAAAAAAAAAGTAAAGAAAAATTCCCGCCATGAAGAAGCAAACTAATTATAAAACATAATTACATTGATAATATCAATTTGAAGGAAGACTTCACTCCCATAAAAATATAAATAAATTTTCATATGACAGCTGAATTTTTATAATTTTCTATTTCTTTCAAAAATACTTTTCATAAGCGTCAAGATTAATATTTTTGTATTCTATGTTATAAAATTTTAGCCTCTTAAATGAAATATTCTATTAAGTCTTCAAAACGGCTTCTTAAAAAATGTAGCGCATCAAAACAATTTTTATCTCGGAACTCCTTCTTTGTTATAAGAACTCTCTTTCTAATATTTTATTAAATTTGTTTATTTTTCTTTAAACTTTTTGTTTATTTCTTTCCAAAGAGTCCATTTAAAGTTTCCTTTTGAAAATTTTCTTTTTGTTATTCGAAAAGAAAGAATTATTACAAGAAATTCTTATGGAAAGGAAAACAACTTTAATTAATTAAAAATGTGGCGGAAAAAAAAGTGAAGGTTCTTACGTCCGCTTTAGCTTACTTAATTTTCTTTATTAATTCATCTTTAATATTAGTTGAATTAATTTAAAATTTGTTTTTCAATTTTTGTAATAGATTTTTCTGAATAATGAGGAGTCTTATTATCTTATGAGGAGTTAGTGTATCTTTTAGATATTACTAAAGCATTTTCAAGATAGTTTTTTTTAATTTTAGCATACTTTATAGAAAAAATTACAGAAGAGAGAGTTGTTCAACATTTTCTCGCATTCAATTGTCAAATTTGGGTCAAAGCAAACGCTTAAAAATATTCATAATTTCAGATTTCGCCAACACAGTTGACAAACTACGAACTCTTCAAATATGCTCTGCATAATTTTCATAATTTCAGATTTCGCCAACA
>BGPR01038922.1:182-14502 GCA_013235015.1 Araneus ventricosus | reverse complement strand
GCCCAAATACTTTTGAGAGCGACTGTAAATTTTGACATAGAATGATGTAGAAGAATCTATGAATCTGAATGTAATTTATCTTTCCACGAAATGTTTTATTATAGATTAGCTTGTTTCTTACTCTTTATTAAATTAACTCACACTCAAGACATTTTGTCTCTTTTTTATGCTATACTTATCGATATAATCTTTTTATTCTCTCAGAATTTGTTTTGTTATTGGTTTCATGAAGAAATTTGCCGTTACAATTTTTTACACTGAAGCAAACATCATTCAATACTTTATTTCCATCCATAATTTCAAGATTAATTTTCTTACAGAAATGAAAATCTGAATATTCCTTTCAACTAAGTAATCAGGAATAAGTAAGCTTCAGATACTTCTCCAAAACTATCTGTTTACGTTAGAAGACAGCCTAAAAATTTTAATTTTTTTCATGCTCTATTATGTAGCTAGGTTTAATATTGGGAATATTTATAATTTTGGGAAAATAAATTGAATAATAGCGGAAGCTAGGTTGAACTATATTGTGCAATATGAACTGAATAGTGTATAAAATTGGACTCAACAGTGAACAATATAATAAAATCTTATATTTTACACTGTTTTAACATTGTAAAACAATATTATTCAATATTGATTTTTCAATTTTACTATGCTTTATAATATAGTGTGCTACTTTGGACCCTCCGACATTTCTACTCGGGTTTTAGCTCTGTGAGTCGGGTATCTCGGCATCTATCGACTCCTTCACCGGACAACAAAAGATTTTTTCCTCCACCTCACTGATCCAGAATATTCCTTTTTGGAGAGTTTGGAAGCAAATTATTTGTCATTAAAGAGAATCCATTTTTATTCTTCGAAAAAAAAAATAACGATTTTTATCGGTGTCCGTCCCGATAACTCGATATTCTGGAACATTCTTCCATTTTCTCGATAATCTTATTTCAGTTGAAGCCTCCCAATGTATTAAAAAGAGAAAGGAGATATCCCACATCTTCTATATTACGAAGGCAGAATTTTTATTCAAAGAATATAACATCCAGGGTTGGCCCGAAAAGGTCTCTAATGGTGCAAGCGCACAAGGCCCCGCGTCGCTGACTGATTTTGCAAAATAAAAATTGATTGAATTGATTTATTAAATGAAATTTAAATTTGTCATCGAGTTTTTCCATCCACGATCCCTATATCGCAAATATAACAATATTTGTTAAACATTTTCAAGGCTGATTTTTTAAAAATTGCATTGATTTGAATGCATTAGATGTCCTGTCAGTCTCGAAAGGGTTAAATATAATTTATTTGAATTATATACAAATTTTATTACTTTTCTGAAAATTATATAGACTTTATCAGTTACTGTCGTATCTGCAGAAAGATCTTTCTCAAGATTGAAAACAACAAATATTTACTTAAGATCTAGCATTAGTCAAGAACGATTTACAGTCGGACCTCTATTTAACGAAGTCGCTAAATCCCGAAAAAAAGTTCGTTATATGTAAAATTCGTTAAATAGAGATCCACCTTTTAAAATACTTTAAACTACACAAAATAGATTTTAAATTCATAAACACTAAATATTGTTAAAAAAAGTAATTAATCACATCTTTATTTTGTAAATTAATATCTATTTGTTTTATATATCTTACCTATCAAAAAGAAATCCGCAAGGAAAACAAGAATAAAACAAAACATTGTCCGGGAATACACTGTATTTTCAATTTAAAAAAAATTATTTTATATTAAAATTAATGAATTTTAATGACATTATCGTATTTATTATAACAAGTAATTTTAAGCATGCATTACCCCATGCGTCCTTAAATTTAATTACTGATAAAGTCTGTTAATTTTGTCTGAGTTTTTTGTTTGAAAAAGTGGTTTCTCTCATAATACGTCTCGCATCTTTGCAATGCACCAAAAACCCCTTGAGGAGCATTTTCTTCAAACTGTAATCTGCGTCGGATTGATTCAAATGATTTTAGCATTTCATCATAGGAAGGTTTGTTGATTTCTGCATCATGATCATTTCCATCTTCATCATCTTCGTCTTCATCGCAATTCATTGCTGTATTGTTTTTATTTTTCACACTGTCCAAAATATCCAATTCAGTTAGTGTTTCCGAGGTTTCAGCTTCAGAATCAAGTGAAAGAAAATCATCAATCAGCACATCATCGTTAATTTTCTTTTTTTCCCGTTAACTGTATCCACATTTTTTAAAAAATTCTTCTAAGGGAATATCGTCTTCGTCCTCCATACTTGCCGAATTCTCATTGCTGACAAAGAATACAGCTTTGGCAAAACTTTTGCGAATAGTACGATCTGTGACATCATAGTTCCATGCTTTGGGAATTTCTGATATGCTTTCCCGTAAGTTGATCTTTGACATGGATTGATTGTTTCCAAGCGCAGTGATAACTTTTCGTACTATTCTCTTGCGATAGTGTATTTTCAAATTTTTATCACCCCTTTATCCATTGGCTGCAGTTTTGATGTAGTGTTTGGTGGCAAGTAAAAACTGTAACATTTTTCAGTTTGGGGTTGATTTCCTTTGGATGGGCGGGACAATTGTCAAAAACGAGAGCAATTTTGCGACACTCTGCAATCATGCGTTTGTCCAACTTTTGAACCCATTTTTCACAAATTTCTGACGTCATCCAAGATTTTTTGTTAAAGTCATAATCAAACTCCAAAGATTTTGAAACATCTTGGATTTTTGCTTCTTCCGATAACTAATGGTTTCAATTTCTTATGTCCAGTCATATTTGCACTTAACATATGGCAGTTAATCTTGCTTTGCTTTGTTTTCCTCCAAAGCATTTTTCCTTTTTAAATGTTAATGTCTTTTGAGGCAAACATTGAGAAAATAAAGCAATAAGCAATAATAATAAAATAAGCACCAGAAAACATCTTTAATACCGCATTAAAGATGTTTTCCGGCTTATAGTCTTTTAAAATTTTACTCAGTGTCTCCGTTATCCAATTTTCACTATCATCATCATCATCAACGTCTTTACTTTCACCAGATATTAATTTTGTCATAATTCCGTGTCTTCTCTTAAATTTTTCAAGCCATCCATTGCTTCCTCGAAATTCGACGTATCTCAATGCCTTCGCAAATTGAAGAGCTTTCTCAATTATGAAAGGCCCAGAGAACGGAATATTTTTATCTCGCATTGTGTGTATCCACTTCAAACTGCCTCAGCCACATCTTCATAGACACAGGTTTTTAAACGTTTTGAACAAGAATTCTGTGAATCATAATTTTGTATCTTATCACGATATTTTACTATGGTTGATAAGCTGTTTAGAGGAATTCAAAATTTTAAAGCAATATCCTTTTTCTTCAAGTCTTTATCCACCTCATGAAGAATTAAATTATTTTCTTTGACGCTCAAGCACTTTCGCTTTGACATTTTCCCGCTACAAGAACCAAAATTACCAGCACGACTCGGATAAACAATCTAGAAAACGGGAGACTAGTTCACACGGGACAGCTCCATTGAGGGTGAAATGGGGATATTGAAAGTTTTTCTAGTGAAGTGGACAAGGGGTGGATAAAAGTTACACTTATTGGATGAAATGCAAAGACTGACAGCGATTTTACTGCTCTCGGTGAGTTAGGCGACTGGTAAAACCAGTTCAAGGTTATTGATCACCATAAAATGTGTCAAAAGATAGAATAAGTTTGAAATGTTCAGAGATATTTTGAGAAATAGTGAGACAAAAAAATATTGGATCACAAGAAGAATTTCGTTAAATAGAGAATGCACTTCGCTATTTGGAGGTTATTTCACGAAGAAATTCGCAAAATGTTCTTGGTTCCAAGGAAAAGAGAAATTCGCAAAATAGAGGTTCGTTAAATAGAGGCCCGACTGTACTTCCTTAGTAGTTTTATCTATCGAATCCGAAGTAAACTAAATTATGATATTATCAACGAATTTGCTATAAAACATGTAAGAAATTGAAAAAAAATCACATATAAAATTATTCTAGTAAGTCGCATACCTAATTGTATTTTATAATTAAAGTAGCAATTATTTTTGTTATTTAATTTATTAACGTTTTTTTGTACGATTGAAATGATTTTTGAAATTTCGTTCATTCCTTAAGGAGGGAGGAGAGGAAACTTTGACTGTGTTCCCAGTCTCAACAACTGGACCAATTTTACCAATTCATCTCACTTTGCAAGCATAGCTAACAAATCAGAATGCTCCACGTTTATTGTGCAAGTTTAAAATGGTATTTTTTTTTATCAGTACCAGCCACCATCTGAAAATTTAAAAACTCATCTTTTTAATAATGTCAATGAACTTGCCGTATTTTTTCTATAATTTTAATAAATTTGTAAAAATATTTTAGGCATAATTTAAAACAGTACTTTTCAATGGTGCAATCTGATTCAAACCGTTGCCAAATAATACTTAATTCCGTGTTTCACTTCCATTATTGAAAGCTAAGGTAATGTCCTAATGGATTTTACTTTCTTTTTTGTTTCATCAATTTTTCTGTTAAATCTGTAAACGAAGCCCTCTAAGGTAATAATTATATGTGGAAACATATTTAGTAAGCTCAATGAATGTGGCTGTTGTGTTTTAATTCTTTCTATCAGCATGTTTTAATCCAGCTAGCATGCTGTAAGACATAAAATGTGTCGCGCCTAATGCGTATTTTGCATAAGGAATAAGAATGGTGCCGACGATATGCAATTAGATGTTAGATGACACATGCAGTTACAGTCCATTAGGGATGTTTATGTAGACAATGAACAGAACATATACAAAGCTACTAAAAGAACACCGGTGAAGTGTCTATAATAATTTGAAGTTTAAAATTGCTTTTTTAAGAGAACTATGAAAATCAAATTATGCACATGAGATTCAATTGAATTTATATTCCCGACGAACAAGCTAGTCGAAGAGGACGGCTAGTATGCAATACACTGAAACCTCTCTACAGTGGTCAACCACCGCTCCAAGGAAAATTGGTCGCTCTAAAAGGTTATTATATTTGGGAGTGGGAGTATAAAATATTTTAATAAGTCCTAATTCGTCATTTCTGATAAATCTAATTTTAAAAAATTATCCAAAGAAAAAAAGTACTTTATTCGAAAATTTATCTCTATATTTCTTTCTTTTCTTTTTATTTTTTCGTTTTTAGAAAGATGATAAAATTTGTGTCTGCTTGGGTCTTTCAGCTCTTTCGGAGGTCACTTTTCCCATTTTTTTAAATGTAAAAATATAGCTGTAATTGTTTCTGCGATAGTTGTTGAGGAAAGGCAATAATATCGTCTATTTTTCCTAAAGTCGTTGAGCTGAAAGTTTCGTTCCCTGATGGCCGCGACCATATAAACAAATTTTTGTCAGAGTTCGAAACAGCACCTGAAAGGCACAAATGAACTCTTTAAAGCCCAAACCCGGTAGAGTCCGAAAATTCATTCTTCTCTTCGCATTGGGAAAGGAATGATTAATTTCTATAAGATTTCCGGTGTTATTTTTTTGTGTATGAATTTTTTCCCTTCTTTCCTCCATTTTCTCTTTATAAAATGTCCACGGTCGGAGAGACGAAAGGAAAGAATTTCATTGAAGTTGAACCCTCGACAAACCCGACTATTCAGAGGGGTTTGAGTGGCCGTTAATGGATTTTATTTTAACATGATGTCTACGGTCCGAAACATTTCGAATCAAATTTAATGTCTCAAACCTGAGATCCACTGTGAATATCGAAAATTTATGATATTTAGTACTGTAATAAAATGGATGTTACAAGACAGCAAGATACCATAACTGAAAGCCAGTAATAATAAGTTTGATGTTTGTCTCATAGATGGCGCCACGAGACATACCACAAGTAACGCTTGATGAAAATTTCTTCTTAAGGTTATTTTTTTCCCTTCTCCACTCCCTTCCTTTTCTTATTTTTACAACACATGAAAGAAAGTGCCGTTAGAAATTTTTTTGATAACATCTAAAAGTTTCTTAGAAGATGTGGGTCACTTGTAATGGTACGCATGTGGCTACATATGAACAGGTGGTAAACATTACCCTCGTTGTTTTGAATACCCGCCTTGTTTCGCCCAACAAATGGGAACAAGTTTCGCAAGTTATTTAGATGATTCAAATATAGTATATTTTCAAAAATTATATTAATAAAACCGCCTTAAATGATGTAGAAATTCACTTGAAAGATGATTGAATAAATCTTGTTTCGAATATTTGGAACAATTTCTGACGAAAGGGAATCTTGAGAATATTTTGTAATACATTTATCATTTGTAAGTATTCAGTGGCCTTTCTTGGGCCGAAAGGAACGCTTTTTCTAATGGCGTAGAGACACTTACCATACTTTGTCTATAGAATTCCATGTGTTCTATTTACCATTTTTTGTATTCCCACAGCTATTTGGAACAATTTCTGACGAAAGGGAATCTTAATATTAAGCTATATAATTTCTTTTTGTGCTATCATTAGCCAAAACGATGCTGATCTGGGTAGAATCAGCGTTATCTACAAAAATTCGTGGTCAATATTTAAAGGACTGTTGCATCTTCTAGCATCTGAATGCCTGCCAATCGGATACTTCCCTATTAACATAAGCTGCTCTACAATATTCATTCGATACTTTTACGATGTTGCGCGGCATTCATAAATTTGTAGTAACATCGTGGAGAAATCGTAGAGTATCTTGTGCTAATAGGACTGGAAAAAATAGAGCCCCATTTTTATTTATAATTGGTTTTATTTGGCATTTTAATGTATTGCCTATTAGCACAAGATATTTCACGATTTTTCCATGATATGTTGCTACCATATTCTGAATGCCGCACAACATCGTAATGATACCGTATGAATATTGTAGAGCATCTTGTGCTAATAGGGGTTGATGAATAATAGCAACAGTAGGGGCAGTAGAGTTGCTCAGTTTTGCATCTGCCATTGTTTTTTCCCTTGCTTATTCATACAGATTTCATCACTTCTCCAAGATGTATGAATAAATCTTTCCAGCTCTGTATTACCGTATTAGCACAAGATATTGAAAGGTATCTCAGCAATGTTGTTCGATATTCTGAATGCCGTACACTATCGTGAAGATATCGTAGAAATATTGTAAAGCATCGTGTGATGATAGGGTACGCACCTTACAGATCATCCTTTTACAGCATACAGCAGCTTTGGCGTAGCGAGTAGCCGCCAGTCGT
Organism: Araneus ventricosus; assembly: GCA_013235015.1. Taxonomy (NCBI): domain Eukaryota; kingdom Metazoa; phylum Arthropoda; class Arachnida; order Araneae; family Araneidae; genus Araneus; species Araneus ventricosus. The sequence goes on along the minus strand of BGPR01038922.1, from coordinate 7,303 downwards.
CACCAGTGGTTTAGAGACGTTAAATGGTGCCCAGAGCATGACATGATTATTTTTTTGTCCTCTCATGTTATTCCACTTTCAAAAGTGACATAAACGCATTAATGTTGTGTCTACATGGCACCCTGTAAGACAAGCAGCCGGGGCATTTATACCCTCCCCTTGCCCCATGATCGTTACGCCACTGGAACCACTATCAAAATAGCACACAAATTATTTTCTTTCCAAACATGAAGAACGCCATAATAGGATAGAAGGGAGTATTTCTGCCTACAATCAGAGGGTCCATAATAAATATATATAAACTCCTCGTCATATTTGGTTTTAACAAGTTGAAAAAAACCCAAAAATGCCTTTTATCATCTCAGCGTCCGCCTAAAACTGATGACCGAGGCATTGTAGTCATCCTTGCCTTTCTTCCATTGTTATATCACTGTCTGGAATAGTATTTTTGGTGTTGCTACCTCCAGCAAGTATTTGCAGTTTATTCTAATTTATAAATCCATTCACCCTTACCAATCTGATAAAAGCAAGGTAATTCTGCTAAATATAAACCGCCTGGAACCTCCAATTAGAAACCAAGTACTTTAGAATCAAAACAAAATATTGACTTATCATCTTGTTGGAAAGTTTTACCTGAAAATGAAGTAAAGGTTCACCTTCATTCCTGAGGTGGCTACACCACGCCCGATGCATTTTTACGATCAGAGTGATTTAAGGAATATTTTGTTCATATGGGCTTTTTGTTATTTTAATACGATTCAAATAGTTTGGAAATACACTCTTCTATAATACCACACTCTGCAAATATTGAAGTTTCATGAAATACCTAGGTATCTTAGGGAAAATATTTTCTTTATGGTTGAAAGCTAAAGCTTCTCACTACTTTAAGCAACAAAGAGAATGAACATAGTGAAGAAATCCTTCATCACTACATTTCTAGTGGGTTGCGCTAATACAGTATTTCGAAAAGGAAATGGTGTTTATTCATAACCATACGAAAAAAGAGCTTTCACTATTCACTAAGCTCACTACTTTAAGCAACAAAGAGAATCAACATAGTGAAGAAATCCTTCCTCTGCTCCCATCACTACATTTCTAGTGGGTTGTTTGGCCATTAACTTTAAAAGGTTTTTATTCGAGTGGTGTTCTGATAAATCTTTGGTTTAATTCTAAAAAGGTCAAAATCTCTTTTAAAACCTACCTCACCACCACAGTTGCGCTCCTACAGTATTTCCAAAAGGAAATGGTGTTCATTCATAATCATATGAAAAAAAGTGTGTCTTCCTTTCTTTATTACCAACAGATTGTAAAGAAGATTGCCAATTTTGTTGTCGGCATCATCATCTCCCCATGAAACAAAAGTCTCGCAGTCAACGACTTGTGTTGTCGTCTTGTGATTCAAACATACCACAGTATTACAATAAATCATATACGCATACACAGCACTTGAAACTTATCAACAAGAGGAATGGAAGCTAGAAACTGCAGCTTTTATCCAACAAATTGAATAACAAATATTTTTAGTACTATTATTGTCATCTTACGTTCATACATTCCGTAATCAAAGGTTTGTGAGATCACTTCAAATAATAATGATGTACCTGAAGTGGATAGAAACAGTAAGAATTGATCGCAAATAGAATTCAAAGGCAAAGAAAACTGATAAACTAAAAACACATGTATTCTCGATTTGTTTCTTCACAAAGAAAACAGCGACTTTATCCGCTCTTTTACACGATTCTTATGGAATGATTGAAGCAGAATTGCTTCTCCAAAGCTTTTGTTTTCTATTGGAATGATGAAAGAGGAACATTTCTGGACTCGAGTGCTTTTTGAGTTGAATATCGCTATCGCCGCTTTTTCCATCGATCTGTTGTTATTCGCGAAGCGGCTGTTTTTAAATGAGCTCTATTTATCTTGCCCTTTGTTGATCGCTACTAAATCTTTAAACTTTCCCCCTGGAATTGTTTAGTAAATATGAATAGAAAATATTAATTACAAAATATTTCTGCATTTTTAAATGGACGGGGTTCTTTGAAATGTTACGTTATAGAATGGACTTTATTTCTGCTTGTTTTGTTTGACTAATGTGCAGATGTATTAATTTTATTTGAACGCGTGACAAATATATTAGATATTTAATGGTGATTTTCGAAAGAGCAGTTATTTCATGATCAAGATTTTTAAATCGTAACAGGTATTAATAAAATAAAATGTTTAGTATTATCATCAACCATTTTGTAATTTTTTTTATTTATCGAATTATTTTATCTTATGTGAGATAAATTACATTACTGCAAATGCACATTATTGCAAACGATTCAGGTTTTTGTTTATAGACAAGTTTTCTGTTTTGTTTATTTTAGATACACAGAACATTCATGCCAAGGATCCACTTCCGATTGCTTACCCTTTGAAGAAGCATTGCACCGGAAATCAGTCCCGGGAAAGGAAGTTCTACATTACCCCGAATAAACAAAGCAGAAAGCTCGTTCGTACCATTTAAGTTAACTAATTTCTTGCAAACGATTTGTATGTTTGGTATTTTACGAAATTTTATTAAGCGATGAATATGAAAACTGAAAGTTTAGGAATATTATTGTCTTGTATATGTATTTGAGAAGTTACAAAACAAATTGTGTTTGTCAAGTCTGATAAAAAAATATAAAATAAAATTTCATCTTATCTTTTTTCATAACGATCTTCGATACACTATTCGCAGATATTTTTTTTACAAAATAAAATGCAATATTACTGAAAGTTTATGTTTCAAGAAAAACTTCATTAATTTTGTAATTTTGTTTTAAGTCTCAGCTCGAATAATTACCTAGTCTCAAAGAGAAAAGATGATACATTTTTTATTATTATAAATCTAGTTTTAATTTTCGCTTGTTTTGTTTTAGTTATAATTATGTTATATTATTCGATATTTAAATTCCTAAAAATGACTGATAAAGATAAAAAACTTTAAAAAAATTTAAGAATGCTTCCTCTCTTGAAAGAAATAACTGCCATAGTATTATATGTAATGTCGATCAAAATTCTGCATAGTTTTAAGGAATGGGCATCAGACTTTAAAAAAATCATTTTTTTAAATTATAAAGATAGATTTCACGAAATAAATATCAAAACTTTAAAAAAATCAGTATTTCTACAACTTTTTTTTAATTGAGAAGATGAATTTGAATTTGCTTTCTGAATTTGAGTGTACCTTCAAGTGGCGTAGCAAGGGTTAATTGCGTGCGGACATCATGTTACTCGCCTTCCTTGTTCTGCTTAGCTTTAAAATGCGAACTAAACACTCTAATATTTATATTTCCAGCGCTCCCAAACATTGATGCCCGGGGCATCTATACCAGTAATTTCAACCAAACGTCGTAAATACGTTTTTATTTTCGTAGGAAGTGTTTTCGCTTCTGCTTGCACTTTCAATCAGCTTAATCTGACTTGCTTAATGATGATATATTAACATAATAATATTTTCAAACTGACATTCTTTCCGTAAATTGCGTGATGAAAAAATCATTACACGTAAAATGCAACATTCCATAAGGTTTGACCGTTTGATCTAGAGTTATCAAATATGCCACAAACATACTGTTTGAACTTCGCAATTTCATATATTCGCTAACTAATTCGTTCTAATATTAATTTCATTTAACTCACTTACGTCAGTAAAGGACTCGTAGGCAGCAACGTACTACTTGCATAACAGTTATTGACTTGAACCAGACAAGACGACACATAACATGCAGCACAAGAAATTCACATAACAAAAACTCAAACTAAACATACAGTAGTTTCAGTTTCAACTTTCATATTCATTTTACACAAGCGCGAGAGTTACAGTATCGTAACTACATTACTGGAACAGCACGCAGCGCCACCAGGCGACAATCATGACCTCTAGTTGCAACACATACTTCGGAAGGTGGGAATGTGCAGCTCAGAATGATTTAATTTAATTTATTAAATTAATTTGATTTAATTTGATTAATTTTTAATTAAATAAAAATTAAGCAAAATTTAGAAGTTTACCGCAGTAATGTCAGAAAATATAAAAGCACAACAATGTTTTTTAACCATTTTAAAATTCAAAAACATTATCTTTCCAATGACACTAATTTAGTTGACGTGCAATTTTTCTTTAATTTTAATACTATTTTTAAATATATTTTACAATAATACTTTTCACTATTGTAAAATACAAACGATTGCTGCAATCACGCCTAAAACATTATCATGCTAGGATGTTCCGAACTACAGATTCGAATTTCCATCGTAGTTAGTAAAATTAGAAAACTTAGGATTTGAACATAAGGTTTTTTTTCTGATTTTGAATTTTAGAGCATGGCAAGTTTCCTTCTCACCAGGACCGAATTATGCTCTGTAGGAGCCTAGACAATGCGAGATTCTTCGGTCTCCTTTCCCTTCTAATCTTCCAAAACCATATATATGAAAGGTAATTTCAACTGATGTTGTGCTTATACAAATTCAAAAAAGATGCAGTCGTTTAAGTCCAAAACAGTTTATTTCAGAAATAAGGCATAATCAAATTAGTTGTAGAGTACTCTATGATCAAGATTTTTAAAAGATTATTGAAATAATAAAGCCATGTCTAGGAGTAAAGAATTACGCCTGAAACGGCGTGAGTTGCTTACTACGTTACATGATTGAGAAAGAGACCGTTTTACACAGCGTGAGTTTTATAGTACCGAAACGGGAAAAGTCCCGAATTTGAGGCTCTAGAAACAATGCAACTCATGCGAGTCTAAATTAAAGTAGAAGTGCATTAATATTTATCATAGGATTGAAGTAGAAGTAATTTCTTTCGTAGTTAAAAATTAACTGGCTTTAAAAAGGATTTATTTTAAAGATGTGAAAATTACTAAGTGATATAAAGCAATACTGAAAAGTTCTAAGCTGGGTGACGAAAATCGCGTTGTTTTACGGACGTTTTCGCAATTTTTTGTTATTTATTTCTTGCAAGAAAAAGCAGTGCCGGAACGGCGTTCCGGCTCCACAACGTCCCTGATAAGCAGTTTTTAAGTAGCAAATAATACGACACACTTGCAATCACAAAACATTTAAATGTGGATGACCTTTTCAAGGGCATTGGTTTTAGTATGCTGCATATGAAAATAATTTTAATTTAAAAGAAATTTATACAAAATGGCAAAAAATTAAAAAATCTTTTTTAATATAATTAAAATATTTTAATACAAAGTTTGCGAGGTCTGATAACGTGCGAGTCAGTCAGCCAACTGTAAAAGACAAACTGGGCTACGCTGATATGCAAACATGAAAAAACTCATAAGAATAATGTTCTCATATTTAAACGCTATTTGATTTTAATTTGAAAAAGTTCGAGAACACGGCTCTTGTAAATAAAATGAAAGCACAAAATTAAATTAAATAATGAAAATAATGCAAAAAAGAACTTCGGGGGCTCTCTAAAGTTAATTGGCCTCTAGGCGGTTGCCTGCTTTGTCTATTTGAGACAAAAGATTATTCTTCCTCCCCACTTCTAGTTTCTTACTCTCATGTGATTCCTTATAGATAATAATTTATTCCAAATATGAAAACTCGGAAGTTTCCACTTTTGCGTGGGAAATTTTCCCACGTGATGTTTAGCTAAATGCTTAATAAAATGAAAGCACGAGGAAATCAGTTAATTCTATAATCCGTCTAATGCGAAAATTAAAAATGATTAACATGATTTTGATTTATTAATAAGAAGCTTTCTGTTACGTTTTATTAGAGAAAAAAATAGTGATAACTGACATAATTTACTTAGAGGAAAAATTAACAGAACACGTGAAGGCGTAATCACAGCGTGCTTATTTCAAGGTCTTGGCCGTACTTCAAATGAATTGAACGTTGGCGGAGACGTTGGCGTCATGACCTGTTTCACTTGGCGAAAATTTGGGTCATTAACAAATATCACAACCAGATGTTGTATTCTTATTCACAGCTTTTCTTAAAATAATTTTAATTAATTTCTTTCTTCACATTTCGCGCAATACCGAAGTGAAAATAAGACAATTAATTCAAGTCACTCGTGTTGTTCCTTGTAGCAAAAATGTAATAGATGTGATAATTTAACGAAATATTATTTCAGTTACATATATTCATCATATTTACTAATGGTAACGAAAGAAATTATAGCTGTTATAGTTATCTGTAAACCAACTTTTCTTCGGTAAATATAATGGCTCCCAAATTACAAAGAAAAAGTTTCGTTCTGAAAATTATCATTACCTTAGTAAAATGTGGCGTTAAAGAAAAAAGCATAATAAAAATTACCGAAAAAAAAAGCAAATAAAATCTAATCTAATAGAAACCTAACTAAAATACCTAACTATCTAATAAAAATTTTGACGACATATTTCCGATTGTTTCTGGCATATAAACTAATCTGCCTACCAAATATTAATATTACTGACAAATTCTACAAATGCTGTTACTAAATGGTAGAATTTGTTGAGGGAATCAGTAGCATCAGGTTATGCGTTAAAAGATATTAACTGAAATGAAACAGAACCTATATTCACGATGAACCATCTGAACGCCAAAGACGGCTAGTAATAAATAACTTACGGATATATATATATATATATATATATATATATATATATATATATATAATTAACTTAACCTTTAGATGACGGATAATTGAAATCTCAAAATGAACTTTTAAAAGGGGATTCTAGAGGAGAAACCAAAGAGCTCTTTTCAAGTTGCTGGAAGTTAAAACCTGTGTGTGTGTGTGGTCCTATTACTTATTACTTATAAATTATCGATTACTGTCTTCTTTCATTAGCTAAGAATCAAACCATCACTCATGAAGCAGAAAAAGGGTAAGACAAGTTATCTATAGAGTAATTAAAGAAAAAACAAATTAGTTACCCTAGGAGTGAAATCCTTATGGTTTAGCCTAACTCGCGCTATCACACTTGGGATGATAGTAAAGTACAGATAATCAAAACTATTTATAGTGTGATTAGAGAACAGACAGAAAAATTGAGAAGCAAAATTCTTATAATGATAATATATAAAGTCATAAAATTTATCTATAAAATTATAAATCTATGTTTATATAACAATTCGGCTTCTGATTT
>BGPR01038921.1:0-14320 GCA_013235015.1 Araneus ventricosus | reverse complement strand
AAATCAGAAGCCGAATTGTTATATAAACATAGATTTATAATTTTATAGATAAATTTTATGACTTTATATATTATCATTATAAGAATTTTGCTTCTCAATTTTTCTGTCTGTTCTCTAATCACACTATAAATAGTTTTGATTATCTGTACTTTACTATCATCCCAAGTGTGATAGCGCGAGTTAGGCTAAACCATAAGGATTTCACTCCTAGGGTAACTAATTTGTTTTTTCTTTAATTACTCTATAGATAACTTGTCTTACCCTTTTTCTGCTTCATGAGTGATGGTTTGATTCTTAGCTAATGAAAGAAGACAGTAATCGATAATTTATAAGTAATAAGTAATAGGACCACACACACACACAGGTTTTAACTTCCAGCAACTTGAAAAGAGCTCTTTGGTTTCTCCTCTAGAATCCCCTTTTAAAAGTTCATTTTGAGATTTCAATTATCCGTCATCTAAAGGTTAAGTTAATTATATATATATATATATATATATATATATATATATATATATATATCCGTAAGTTATTTATTACTAGCCGTCTTTGGCGTTCAGATGGTTCATCGTGAATATAGGTTCTGTTTCATTTCAGTTAATATCTTTTAACGCATAACCTGATGCTACTGATTCCCTCAACAAATTCTACCATTTAGTAACAGCATTTGTAGAATTTGTCAGTAATATTAATATTTGGTAGGCAGATTAGTTTATATGCCAGAAACAATCGGAAATATGTCGTCAAAATTTTTATTAGATAGTTAGGTATTTTAGTTAGGTTTCTATTAGATTAGATTTTATTTGCTTTTTTTTTCGGTAATTTTTATTATGCTTTTTTCTTTAACGCCACATTTTACTAAGGTAATGATAATTTTCAGAACGAAACTTTTTCTTTGTAATTTGGGAGCCATTATATTTACCGAAGAAAAGTTGGTTTACAGATAACTATAACAGCTATAATTTCTTTCGTTACCATTAGTAAATATGATGAATATATGTAACTGAAATAATATTTCGTTAAATTATCACATCTATTACATTTTTGCTACAAGGAACAACACGAGTGACTTGAATTAATTGTCTTATTTTCACTTCGGTATTGCGCGAAATGTGAAGAAAGAAATTAATTAAAATTATTTTAAGAAAAGCTGTGAATAAGAATACAACATCTGGTTGTGATATTTGTTAATGACCCAAATTTTCGCCAAGTGAAACAGGTCATGACGCCAACGTCTCCGCCAACGTTCAATTCATTTGAAGTACGGCCAAGACCTTGAAATAAGCACGCTGTGATTACGCCTTCACGTGTTCTGTTAATTTTTCCTCTAAGTAAATTATGTCAGTTATCACTATTTTTTTCTCTAATAAAACGTAACAGAAAGCTTCTTATTAATAAATCAAAATCATGTTAATCATTTTTAATTTTCGCATTAGACGGATTATAGAATTAACTGATTTCCTCGTGCTTTCATTTTATTAAGCATTTAGCTAAACATCACGTGGGAAAATTTCCCACGCAAAAGTGGAAACTTCCGAGTTTTCATATTTGGAATAAATTATTATCTATAAGGAATCACATGAGAGTAAGAAACTAGAAGTGGGGAGGAAGAATAATCTTTTGTCTCAAATAGACAAAGCAGGCAACCGCCTAGAGGCCAATTAACTTTAGAGAGCCCCCGAAGTTCTTTTTTGCATTATTTTCATTATTTAATTTAATTTTGTGCTTTCATTTTATTTACAAGAGCCGTGTTCTCGAACTTTTTCAAATTAAAATCAAATAGCGTTTAAATATGAGAACATTATTCTTATGAGTTTTTTCATGTTTGCATATCAGCGTAGCCCAGTTTGTCTTTTACAGTTGGCTGACTGACTCGCACGTTATCAGACCTCGCAAACTTTGTATTAAAATATTTTAATTATATTAAAAAAGATTTTTTAATTTTTTGCCATTTTGTATAAATTTCTTTTAAATTAAAATTATTTTCATATGCAGCATACTAAAACCAATGCCCTTGAAAAGGTCATCCACATTTAAATGTTTTGTGATTGCAAGTGTGTCGTATTATTTGCTACTTAAAAACTGCTTATCAGGGACGTTGTGGAGCCGGAACGCCGTTCCGGCACTGCTTTTTCTTGCAAGAAATAAATAACAAAAAATTGCGAAAACGTCCGTAAAACAACGCGATTTTCGTCACCCAGCTTAGAACTTTTCAGTATTGCTTTATATCACTTAGTAATTTTCACATCTTTAAAATAAATCCTTTTTAAAGCCAGTTAATTTTTAACTACGAAAGAAATTACTTCTACTTCAATCCTATGATAAATATTAATGCACTTCTACTTTAATTTAGACTCGCATGAGTTGCATTGTTTCTAGAGCCTCAAATTCGGGACTTTTCCCGTTTCGGTACTATAAAACTCACGCTGTGTAAAACGGTCTCTTTCTCAATCATGTAACGTAGTAAGCAACTCACGCCGTTTCAGGCGTAATTCTTTACTCCTAGACATGGCTTTATTATTTCAATAATCTTTTAAAAATCTTGATCATAGAGTACTCTACAACTAATTTGATTATGCCTTATTTCTGAAATAAACTGTTTTGGACTTAAACGACTGCATCTTTTTTGAATTTGTATAAGCACAACATCAGTTGAAATTACCTTTCATATATATGGTTTTGGAAGATTAGAAGGGAAAGGAGACCGAAGAATCTCGCATTGTCTAGGCTCCTACAGAGCATAATTCGGTCCTGGTGAGAAGGAAACTTGCCATGCTCTAAAATTCAAAATCAGAAAAAAAACCTTATGTTCAAATCCTAAGTTTTCTAATTTTACTAACTACGATGGAAATTCGAATCTGTAGTTCGGAACATCCTAGCATGATAATGTTTTAGGCGTGATTGCAGCAATCGTTTGTATTTTACAATAGTGAAAAGTATTATTGTAAAATATATTTAAAAATAGTATTAAAATTAAAGAAAAATTGCACGTCAACTAAATTAGTGTCATTGGAAAGATAATGTTTTTGAATTTTAAAATGGTTAAAAAACATTGTTGTGCTTTTATATTTTCTGACATTACTGCGGTAAACTTCTAAATTTTGCTTAATTTTTATTTAATTAAAAATTAATCAAATTAAATCAAATTAATTTAATAAATTAAATTAAATCATTCTGAGCTGCACATTCCCACCTTCCGAAGTATGTGTTGCAACTAGAGGTCATGATTGTCGCCTGGTGGCGCTGCGTGCTGTTCCAGTAATGTAGTTACGATACTGTAACTCTCGCGCTTGTGTAAAATGAATATGAAAGTTGAAACTGAAACTACTGTATGTTTAGTTTGAGTTTTTGTTATGTGAATTTCTTGTGCTGCATGTTATGTGTCGTCTTGTCTGGTTCAAGTCAATAACTGTTATGCAAGTAGTACGTTGCTGCCTACGAGTCCTTTACTGACGTAAGTGAGTTAAATGAAATTAATATTAGAACGAATTAGTTAGCGAATATATGAAATTGCGAAGTTCAAACAGTATGTTTGTGGCATATTTGATAACTCTAGATCAAACGGTCAAACCTTATGGAATGTTGCATTTTACGTGTAATGATTTTTTCATCACGCAATTTACGGAAAGAATGTCAGTTTGAAAATATTATTATGTTAATATATCATCATTAAGCAAGTCAGATTAAGCTGATTGAAAGTGCAAGCAGAAGCGAAAACACTTCCTACGAAAATAAAAACGTATTTACGACGTTTGGTTGAAATTACTGGTATAGATGCCCCGGGCATCAATGTTTGGGAGCGCTGGAAATATAAATATTAGAGTGTTTAGTTCGCATTTTAAAGCTAAGCAGAACAAGGAAGGCGAGTAACATGATGTCCGCACGCAATTAACCCTTGCTACGCCACTTGAAGGTACACTCAAATTCAGAAAGCAAATTCAAATTCATCTTCTCAATTAAAAAAAAGTTGTAGAAATACTGATTTTTTTAAAGTTTTGATATTTATTTCGTGAAATCTATCTTTATAATTTAAAAAAATGATTTTTTTAAAGTCTGATGCCCATTCCTTAAAACTATGCAGAATTTTGATCGACATTACATATAATACTATGGCAGTTATTTCTTTCAAGAGAGGAAGCATTCTTAAATTTTTTTAAAGTTTTTTATCTTTATCAGTCATTTTTAGGAATTTAAATATCGAATAATATAACATAATTATAACTAAAACAAAACAAGCGAAAATTAAAACTAGATTTATAATAATAAAAAATGTATCATCTTTTCTCTTTGAGACTAGGTAATTATTCGAGCTGAGACTTAAAACAAAATTACAAAATTAATGAAGTTTTTCTTGAAACATAAACTTTCAGTAATATTGCATTTTATTTTGTAAAAAAAATATCTGCGAATAGTGTATCGAAGATCGTTATGAAAAAAGATAAGATGAAATTTTATTTTATATTTTTTTATCAGACTTGACAAACACAATTTGTTTTGTAACTTCTCAAATACATATACAAGACAATAATATTCCTAAACTTTCAGTTTTCATATTCATCGCTTAATAAAATTTCGTAAAATACCAAACATACAAATCGTTTGCAAGAAATTAGTTAACTTAAATGGTACGAACGAGCTTTCTGCTTTGTTTATTCGGGGTAATGTAGAACTTCCTTTCCCGGGACTGATTTCCGGTGCAATGCTTCTTCAAAGGGTAAGCAATCGGAAGTGGATCCTTGGCATGAATGTTCTGTGTATCTAAAATAAACAAAACAGAAAACTTGTCTATAAACAAAAACCTGAATCGTTTGCAATAATGTGCATTTGCAGTAATGTAATTTATCTCACATAAGATAAAATAATTCGATAAATAAAAAAAATTACAAAATGGTTGATGATAATACTAAACATTTTATTTTATTAATACCTGTTACGATTTAAAAATCTTGATCATGAAATAACTGCTCTTTCGAAAATCACCATTAAATATCTAATATATTTGTCACGCGTTCAAATAAAATTAATACATCTGCACATTAGTCAAACAAAACAAGCAGAAATAAAGTCCATTCTATAACGTAACATTTCAAAGAACCCCGTCCATTTAAAAATGCAGAAATATTTTGTAATTAATATTTTCTATTCATATTTACTAAACAATTCCAGGGGGAAAGTTTAAAGATTTAGTAGCGATCAACAAAGGGCAAGATAAATAGAGCTCATTTAAAAACAGCCGCTTCGCGAATAACAACAGATCGATGGAAAAAGCGGCGATAGCGATATTCAACTCAAAAAGCACTCGAGTCCAGAAATGTTCCTCTTTCATCATTCCAATAGAAAACAAAAGCTTTGGAGAAGCAATTCTGCTTCAATCATTCCATAAGAATCGTGTAAAAGAGCGGATAAAGTCGCTGTTTTCTTTGTGAAGAAACAAATCGAGAATACATGTGTTTTTAGTTTATCAGTTTTCTTTGCCTTTGAATTCTATTTGCGATCAATTCTTACTGTTTCTATCCACTTCAGGTACATCATTATTATTTGAAGTGATCTCACAAACCTTTGATTACGGAATGTATGAACGTAAGATGACAATAATAGTACTAAAAATATTTGTTATTCAATTTGTTGGATAAAAGCTGCAGTTTCTAGCTTCCATTCCTCTTGTTGATAAGTTTCAAGTGCTGTGTATGCGTATATGATTTATTGTAATACTGTGGTATGTTTGAATCACAAGACGACAACACAAGTCGTTGACTGCGAGACTTTTGTTTCATGGGGAGATGATGATGCCGACAACAAAATTGGCAATCTTCTTTACAATCTGTTGGTAATAAAGAAAGGAAGACACACTTTTTTTCATATGATTATGAATGAACACCATTTCCTTTTGGAAATACTGTAGGAGCGCAACTGTGGTGGTGAGGTAGGTTTTAAAAGAGATTTTGACCTTTTTAGAATTAAACCAAAGATTTATCAGAACACCACTCGAATAAAAACCTTTTAAAGTTAATGGCCAAACAACCCACTAGAAATGTAGTGATGGGAGCAGAGGAAGGATTTCTTCACTATGTTGATTCTCTTTGTTGCTTAAAGTAGTGAGCTTAGTGAATAGTGAAAGCTCTTTTTTCGTATGGTTATGAATAAACACCATTTCCTTTTCGAAATACTGTATTAGCGCAACCCACTAGAAATGTAGTGATGAAGGATTTCTTCACTATGTTCATTCTCTTTGTTGCTTAAAGTAGTGAGAAGCTTTAGCTTTCAACCATAAAGAAAATATTTTCCCTAAGATACCTAGGTATTTCATGAAACTTCAATATTTGCAGAGTGTGGTATTATAGAAGAGTGTATTTCCAAACTATTTGAATCGTATTAAAATAACAAAAAGCCCATATGAACAAAATATTCCTTAAATCACTCTGATCGTAAAAATGCATCGGGCGTGGTGTAGCCACCTCAGGAATGAAGGTGAACCTTTACTTCATTTTCAGGTAAAACTTTCCAACAAGATGATAAGTCAATATTTTGTTTTGATTCTAAAGTACTTGGTTTCTAATTGGAGGTTCCAGGCGGTTTATATTTAGCAGAATTACCTTGCTTTTATCAGATTGGTAAGGGTGAATGGATTTATAAATTAGAATAAACTGCAAATACTTGCTGGAGGTAGCAACACCAAAAATACTATTCCAGACAGTGATATAACAATGGAAGAAAGGCAAGGATGACTACAATGCCTCGGTCATCAGTTTTAGGCGGACGCTGAGATGATAAAAGGCATTTTTGGGTTTTTTTCAACTTGTTAAAACCAAATATGACGAGGAGTTTATATATATTTATTATGGACCCTCTGATTGTAGGCAGAAATACTCCCTTCTATCCTATTATGGCGTTCTTCATGTTTGGAAAGAAAATAATTTGTGTGCTATTTTGATAGTGGTTCCAGTGGCGTAACGATCATGGGGCAAGGGGAGGGTATAAATGCCCCGGCTGCTTGTCTTACAGGGTGCCATGTAGACACAACATTAATGCGTTTATGTCACTTTTGAAAGTGGAATAACATGAGAGGACAAAAAAATAATCATGTCATGCTCTGGGCACCATTTAACGTCTCTAAACCACTGGTGACGACTGGCGGCTACTCGCTACGCCAAAGCTGCTGTATGCTGTAAAAGGATGATCTGTAAGGTGCGTACCCTATCATCACACGATGCTTTACAATATTTCTACGATATCTTCACGATAGTGTACGGCATTCAGAATATCGAACAACATTGCTGAGATACCTTTCAATATCTTGTGCTAATACGGTAATACAGAGCTGGAAAGATTTATTCATACATCTTGGAGAAGTGATGAAATCTGTATGAATAAGCAAGGGAAAAAACAATGGCAGATGCAAAACTGAGCAACTCTACTGCCCCTACTGTTGCTATTATTCATCAACCCCTATTAGCACAAGATGCTCTACAATATTCATACGGTATCATTACGATGTTGTGCGGCATTCAGAATATGGTAGCAACATATCATGGAAAAATCGTGAAATATCTTGTGCTAATAGGCAATACATTAAAATGCCAAATAAAACCAATTATAAATAAAAATGGGGCTCTATTTTTTCCAGTCCTATTAGCACAAGATACTCTACGATTTCTCCACGATGTTACTACAAATTTATGAATGCCGCGCAACATCGTAAAAGTATCGAATGAATATTGTAGAGCAGCTTATGTTAATAGGGAAGTATCCGATTGGCAGGCATTCAGATGCTAGAAGATGCAACAGTCCTTTAAATATTGACCACGAATTTTTGTAGATAACGCTGATTCTACCCAGATCAGCATCGTTTTGGCTAATGATAGCACAAAAAGAAATTATATAGCTTAATATTAAGATTCCCTTTCGTCAGAAATTGTTCCAAATAGCTGTGGGAATACAAAAAATGGTAAATAGAACACATGGAATTCTATAGACAAAGTATGGTAAGTGTCTCTACGCCATTAGAAAAAGCGTTCCTTTCGGCCCAAGAAAGGCCACTGAATACTTACAAATGATAAATGTATTACAAAATATTCTCAAGATTCCCTTTCGTCAGAAATTGTTCCAAATATTCGAAACAAGATTTATTCAATCATCTTTCAAGTGAATTTCTACATCATTTAAGGCGGTTTTATTAATATAATTTTTGAAAATATACTATATTTGAATCATCTAAATAACTTGCGAAACTTGTTCCCATTTGTTGGGCGAAACAAGGCGGGTATTCAAAACAACGAGGGTAATGTTTACCACCTGTTCATATGTAGCCACATGCGTACCATTACAAGTGACCCACATCTTCTAAGAAACTTTTAGATGTTATCAAAAAAATTTCTAACGGCACTTTCTTTCATGTGTTGTAAAAATAAGAAAAGGAAGGGAGTGGAGAAGGGAAAAAAATAACCTTAAGAAGAAATTTTCATCAAGCGTTACTTGTGGTATGTCTCGTGGCGCCATCTATGAGACAAACATCAAACTTATTATTACTGGCTTTCAGTTATGGTATCTTGCTGTCTTGTAACATCCATTTTATTACAGTACTAAATATCATAAATTTTCGATATTCACAGTGGATCTCAGGTTTGAGACATTAAATTTGATTCGAAATGTTTCGGACCGTAGACATCATGTTAAAATAAAATCCATTAACGGCCACTCAAACCCCTCTGAATAGTCGGGTTTGTCGAGGGTTCAACTTCAATGAAATTCTTTCCTTTCGTCTCTCCGACCGTGGACATTTTATAAAGAGAAAATGGAGGAAAGAAGGGAAAAAATTCATACACAAAAAAATAACACCGGAAATCTTATAGAAATTAATCATTCCTTTCCCAATGCGAAGAGAAGAATGAATTTTCGGACTCTACCGGGTTTGGGCTTTAAAGAGTTCATTTGTGCCTTTCAGGTGCTGTTTCGAACTCTGAC
Organism: Araneus ventricosus; assembly: GCA_013235015.1. Lineage (NCBI taxonomy): Eukaryota > Metazoa > Arthropoda > Arachnida > Araneae > Araneidae > Araneus > Araneus ventricosus. Next base: position 5,362 of record BGPR01038921.1, on the reverse strand, counting down.
AAAAATTTGTTTATATGGTCGCGGCCATCAGGGAACGAAACTTTCAGCTCAACGACTTTAGGAAAAATAGACGATATTATTGCCTTTCCTCAACAACTATCGCAGAAACAATTACAGCTATATTTTTACATTTAAAAAAATGGGAAAAGTGACCTCCGAAAGAGCTGAAAGACCCAAGCAGACACAAATTTTATCATCTTTCTAAAAACGAAAAAATAAAAAGAAAAGAAAGAAATATAGAGATAAATTTTCGAATAAAGTACTTTTTTTCTTTGGATAATTTTTTAAAATTAGATTTATCAGAAATGACGAATTAGGACTTATTAAAATATTTTATACTCCCACTCCCAAATATAATAACCTTTTAGAGCGACCAATTTTCCTTGGAGCGGTGGTTGACCACTGTAGAGAGGTTTCAGTGTATTGCATACTAGCCGTCCTCTTCGACTAGCTTGTTCGTCGGGAATATAAATTCAATTGAATCTCATGTGCATAATTTGATTTTCATAGTTCTCTTAAAAAAGCAATTTTAAACTTCAAATTATTATAGACACTTCACCGGTGTTCTTTTAGTAGCTTTGTATATGTTCTGTTCATTGTCTACATAAACATCCCTAATGGACTGTAACTGCATGTGTCATCTAACATCTAATTGCATATCGTCGGCACCATTCTTATTCCTTATGCAAAATACGCATTAGGCGCGACACATTTTATGTCTTACAGCATGCTAGCTGGATTAAAACATGCTGATAGAAAGAATTAAAACACAACAGCCACATTCATTGAGCTTACTAAATATGTTTCCACATATAATTATTACCTTAGAGGGCTTCGTTTACAGATTTAACAGAAAAATTGATGAAACAAAAAAGAAAGTAAAATCCATTAGGACATTACCTTAGCTTTCAATAATGGAAGTGAAACACGGAATTAAGTATTATTTGGCAACGGTTTGAATCAGATTGCACCATTGAAAAGTACTGTTTTAAATTATGCCTAAAATATTTTTACAAATTTATTAAAATTATAGAAAAAATACGGCAAGTTCATTGACATTATTAAAAAGATGAGTTTTTAAATTTTCAGATGGTGGCTGGTACTGATAAAAAAAAATACCATTTTAAACTTGCACAATAAACGTGGAGCATTCTGATTTGTTAGCTATGCTTGCAAAGTGAGATGAATTGGTAAAATTGGTCCAGTTGTTGAGACTGGGAACACAGTCAAAGTTTCCTCTCCTCCCTCCTTAAGGAATGAACGAAATTTCAAAAATCATTTCAATCGTACAAAAAAACGTTAATAAATTAAATAACAAAAATAATTGCTACTTTAATTATAAAATACAATTAGGTATGCGACTTACTAGAATAATTTTATATGTGATTTTTTTTCAATTTCTTACATGTTTTATAGCAAATTCGTTGATAATATCATAATTTAGTTTACTTCGGATTCGATAGATAAAACTACTAAGGAAGTACAGTCGGGCCTCTATTTAACGAACCTCTATTTTGCGAATTTCTCTTTTCCTTGGAACCAAGAACATTTTGCGAATTTCTTCGTGAAATAACCTCCAAATAGCGAAGTGCATTCTCTATTTAACGAAATTCTTCTTGTGATCCAATATTTTTTTGTCTCACTATTTCTCAAAATATCTCTGAACATTTCAAACTTATTCTATCTTTTGACACATTTTATGGTGATCAATAACCTTGAACTGGTTTTACCAGTCGCCTAACTCACCGAGAGCAGTAAAATCGCTGTCAGTCTTTGCATTTCATCCAATAAGTGTAACTTTTATCCACCCCTTGTCCACTTCACTAGAAAAACTTTCAATATCCCCATTTCACCCTCAATGGAGCTGTCCCGTGTGAACTAGTCTCCCGTTTTCTAGATTGTTTATCCGAGTCGTGCTGGTAATTTTGGTTCTTGTAGCGGGAAAATGTCAAAGCGAAAGTGCTTGAGCGTCAAAGAAAATAATTTAATTCTTCATGAGGTGGATAAAGACTTGAAGAAAAAGGATATTGCTTTAAAATTTTGAATTCCTCTAAACAGCTTATCAACCATAGTAAAATATCGTGATAAGATACAAAATTATGATTCACAGAATTCTTGTTCAAAACGTTTAAAAACCTGTGTCTATGAAGATGTGGCTGAGGCAGTTTGAAGTGGATACACACAATGCGAGATAAAAATATTCCGTTCTCTGGGCCTTTCATAATTGAGAAAGCTCTTCAATTTGCGAAGGCATTGAGATACGTCGAATTTCGAGGAAGCAATGGATGGCTTGAAAAATTTAAGAGAAGACACGGAATTATGACAAAATTAATATCTGGTGAAAGTAAAGACGTTGATGATGATGATGATAGTGAAAATTGGATAACGGAGACACTGAGTAAAATTTTAAAAGACTATAAGCCGGAAAACATCTTTAATGCGGTATTAAAGATGTTTTCTGGTGCTTATTTTATTATTATTGCTTATTGCTTTATTTTCTCAATGTTTGCCTCAAAAGACATTAACATTTAAAAAGGAAAAATGCTTTGGAGGAAAACAAAGCAAAGCAAGATTAACTGCCATATGTTAAGTGCAAATATGACTGGACATAAGAAATTGAAACCATTAGTTATCGGAAGAAGCAAAAATCCAAGATGTTTCAAAATCTTTGGAGTTTGATTATGACTTTAACAAAAAATCTTGGATGACGTCAGAAATTTGTGAAAAATGGGTTCAAAAGTTGGACAAACGCATGATTGCAGAGTGTCGCAAAATTGCTCTCGTTTTTGACAATTGTCCCGCCCATCCAAAGGAAATCAACCCCAAACTGAAAAATGTTACAGTTTTTACTTGCCACCAAACACTACATCAAAACTGCAGCCAATGGATAAAGGGGTGATAAAAATTTGAAAATACACTATCGCAAGAGAATAGTACGAAAAGTTATCACTGCGCTTGGAAACAATCAATCCATGTCAAAGATCAACTTACGGGAAAGCATATCAGAAATTCCCAAAGCATGGAACTATGATGTCACAGATCGTACTATTCGCAAAAGTTTTGCCAAAGCTGTATTCTTTGTCAGCAATGAGAATTCGGCAAGTATGGAGGACGAAGACGATATTCCCTTAGAAGAATTTTTTAAAAAATGTGGATACAGTTAACGGGAAAAAAAGAAAATTAACGATGATGTGCTGATTGATGATTTTCTTTCACTTGATTCTGAAGCTGAAACCTCGGAAACACTAACTGAATTGGATATTTTGGACAGTGTGAAAAATAAAAACAATACAGCAATGAATTGCGATGAAGACGAAGATGATGAAGATGGAAATGATCATGATGCAGAAATCAACAAACCTTCCTATGATGAAATGCTAAAATCATTTGAATCAATCCGACGCAGATTACAGTTTGAAGAAAATGCTCCTCAAGGGGTTTTTGGTGCATTGCAAAGATGCGAGACGTATTATGAGAGAAACCACTTTTTCAAACAAAAAACTCAGACAAAATTAACAGACTTTATCAGTAATTAAATTTAAGGACGCATGGGGTAATGCATGCTTAAAATTACTTGTTATAATAAATACGATAATGTCATTAAAATTCATTAATTTTAATATAAAATAATTTTTTTTAAATTGAAAATACAGTGTATTCCCGGACAATGTTTTGTTTTATTCTTGTTTTCCTTGCGGATTTCTTTTTGATAGGTAAGATATATAAAACAAATAGATATTAATTTACAAAATAAAGATGTGATTAATTACTTTTTTTAACAATATTTAGTGTTTATGAATTTAAAATCTATTTTGTGTAGTTTAAAGTATTTTAAAAGGTGGATCTCTATTTAACGAATTTTACATATAACGAACTTTTTTTCGGGATTTAGCGACTTCGTTAAATAGAGGTCCGACTGTAAATCGTTCTTGACTAATGCTAGATCTTAAGTAAATATTTGTTGTTTTCAATCTTGAGAAAGATCTTTCTGCAGATACGACAGTAACTGATAAAGTCTATATAATTTTCAGAAAAGTAATAAAATTTGTATATAATTCAAATAAATTATATTTAACCCTTTCGAGACTGACAGGACATCTAATGCATTCAAATCAATGCAATTTTTAAAAAATCAGCCTTGAAAATGTTTAACAAATATTGTTATATTTGCGATATAGGGATCGTGGATGGAAAAACTCGATGACAAATTTAAATTTCATTTAATAAATCAATTCAATCAATTTTTATTTTGCAAAATCAGTCAGCGACGCGGGGCCTTGTGCGCTTGCACCATTAGAGACCTTTTCGGGCCAACCCTGGATGTTATATTCTTTGAATAAAAATTCTGCCTTCGTAATATAGAAGATGTGGGATATCTCCTTTCTCTTTTTAATACATTGGGAGGCTTCAACTGAAATAAGATTATCGAGAAAATGGAAGAATGTTCCAGAATATCGAGTTATCGGGACGGACACCGATAAAAATCGTTATTTTTTTTTTCGAAGAATAAAAATGGATTCTCTTTAATGACAAATAATTTGCTTCCAAACTCTCCAAAAAGGAATATTCTGGATCAGTGAGGTGGAGGAAAAAATCTTTTGTTGTCCGGTGAAGGAGTCGATAGATGCCGAGATACCCGACTCACAGAGCTAAAACCCGAGTAGAAATGTCGGAGGGTCCAAAGTAGCACACTATATTATAAAGCATAGTAAAATTGAAAAATCAATATTGAATAATATTGTTTTACAATGTTAAAACAGTGTAAAATATAAGATTTTATTATATTGTTCACTGTTGAGTCCAATTTTATACACTATTCAGTTCATATTGCACAATATAGTTCAACCTAGCTTCCGCTATTATTCAATTTATTTTCCCAAAATTATAAATATTCCCAATATTAAACCTAGCTACATAATAGAGCATGAAAAAAATTAAAATTTTTAGGCTGTCTTCTAACGTAAACAGATAGTTTTGGAGAAGTATCTGAAGCTTACTTATTCCTGATTACTTAGTTGAAAGGAATATTCAGATTTTCATTTCTGTAAGAAAATTAATCTTGAAATTATGGATGGAAATAAAGTATTGAATGATGTTTGCTTCAGTGTAAAAAATTGTAACGGCAAATTTCTTCATGAAACCAATAACAAAACAAATTCTGAGAGAATAAAAAGATTATATCGATAAGTATAGCATAAAAAAGAGACAAAATGTCTTGAGTGTGAGTTAATTTAATAAAGAGTAAGAAACAAGCTAATCTATAATAAAACATTTCGTGGAAAGATAAATTACATTCAGATTCATAGATTCTTCTACATCATTCTATGTCAAAATTTACAGTCGCTCTCAAAAGTATTTGGGC
>BGPR01038920.1:0-14026 GCA_013235015.1 Araneus ventricosus | reverse complement strand
TGTTGTTTAGTAAACTTTTCATTTATACGTCATTCTATGCCATATCTTACATCTTAAATTAGCCACTAAGAGACGCTGCGAGCTGTCTGAGGTGACGGCGTTTATCCGTATTATTTGAGCAGACTTTAACTTGCGCATCTCTAACGTTCTTCCTTCGAATGTAATTTCACAGTATAAAAATATAAGTACATTCATTTTTAAGACGCTTTCTTGAAAAATTTGACTATATTCTTTAGCATATATTTAGTGGAAACTAACTGCTTAAACAACTTCGCTTAGTACTTTTTTCGAATCGAAATTCCATTTTTTCATCTACTTACAAAGCGCTGGACGAATTTAATAAGAGATATATTAAAAGAGAAAAATCCCACCACTATTTGAGTAAAATGATTTATTTATACAAATATTTTAATTTTCTAGTCATTAATCGTAAATATTTTGAAGTCTCACGTATTTTTCTCAGGCTGATCAATAATTTATAGTTTGCGAATTCCTACGTACCCTCTAAAGTCCAGCAACTTTAGCCAAAAAATGGGCGTTTCTTTGAAAAAATTTTAACCCAATGTTTTACTTCACAAAAAGCATATCTATGTCATTCGAAATGATATCTCAAAAGTTCCCGGCATTCTTCTGTAAGCTTCCCATATTTTTAGGAGGGCAATGGCAAAAAAACTGTGTCGTCGAAATCTGGTCATTTTCTTCGGAAAAACTTTAAAACCAAGCTCTATTTTTCGTAGAGACATATTTTATCTAATTCTAAATAATATCTGAAAAGTTATCGAGTGCGCTTCTCATTTTTCTTTTTTTCTGCGGGGGACGAGGAAATTGTGTATTAGCGATTTGGGCAAGAGTGATATCGTTGTATATGCATTTTTAATTCTTAATTGAATGAAACAGTGATTGATATAATGCGTATTTTGGAAGTCACAAGAGTGTTTTGTTGAAGAAAAACACACAAAGATACACTTTTCGCATTGTTTGTATTATAGATTATTAATAAAACTAATATATTTACAGATATAAAAAAATGTATACAGATATAGAAGTAAAGACTTTCATAATTACCTTGTCATAAGGTTTCAACAATTGTTCATTGGGAATAATCAGAATTGTTGCTCCACATGATAAAGTAAAAGATTCCCTATGAACTATAGCAAGGCTGAAAGAAATACCACGTTCCTTAGAGCTAATCGAAAATATACAAATACCGATAAAAAATACCGATAAAAATTATAATTGGGGTATTTCAGTATTGAAAAAAGATTATTGTGGAAGAACAATATTGCAGCCCAACAAATGATCTCCAGTCTGCGGAATTATTTATGCTAAATATAAGAAAGTACCGCAATTTCATGGATGGAGTGGATTCATGGAGCTGTTGACACAACATGAAGAGCACTACAAATCACCTACCTATCATGAACAGTCGTGTAAATGTTTAATACCATTTAAACTACGCCATTATATGTGATGTATAATCATGAGTAACAAATAAATCATTTTATATTATAGTATATTTAAAAGTATCTAAATGTTATGGTACAAAAATGATGTGAAAGTGTAGGATAAATATACAAAAGATGCTTCCTGCGAAGTTTCTAATACAATTATTAAAGTGGAATTCGATAAATTTAGATTCGCTCACTTTAAATAGTGTATAACTGCAATTGATAAAATCACAATAAGGAATTTCAGGAACGTTTATAACTAAATATTAGACAGAATAAATATGTTTAACTTAGAATTAGTATAATAATTAAATTTTTTAAAAGATTTAACGAATTTTTCAAAATATGGGGAGGGTCAATCTGACGGCAAAATTATAAGTCTGTTTTTTGGAGCAAGAATTATGAGATGAGACTTCTAAATGCGGAAGGTTTGATAGGTAAAGACATCATTCAAAACTTTACCAAGTTGAAAGTTTGAACTCGACATTTTAATAAAAAAATTAAAATTAAAATTAAAAGAATTTGTATAAAATTTGAATGTTGTTTCCCTATTAGCACAAGATATACTACAGTATCTCTACGATGTTGCTGCGATACTCTCAAAGCTACAAAACATCATACAGATATCGTATGAATATTGTTGGGCATATTGTGAGAAAAGGGTTTGCACTTTTATCAGTGAAATAAATGGAAATATATATACATTCTCGACATCGTATCCAAAAGAACTCTCTGATTAGCCATGATAATAATCTTTCTGAGAATTAATGACTATGATCATGATAACAACTCTGTTTTCGATTATTTTTATTATATGTATGGCATAAAAACCGAGTCTGACTTTTACGAAATAAAGTTTAAAATAAACCACTATTGTATTTTAAGCATTTACTTTAATTGATTATAAGCACTATCATTGTCAAAGAGCCCTGTTTACTGTCACGCATACGAAGTTTAGAAAGAGAAACTTCTGTAATTGGACAAAATATGACAATCCAGATTTTGATGAATCTCAACGTGTTAGGACTTCCTGAGACCGAAAAAGACATTTACGCAATTATTTTTACTATGCTCAGAAACGAGATGATCGGAGCAAATGAAGTTTGTTATGTGGATTTTAAACCAGAATTGTTGGTTTGTATGAAATTTTGGAAGAAATCCCTCTGCGTAAGGGCTGTCTGTCCGTTAGCCATTCTGCATGTGAATATTATAAAGCAAGAGCAACACGGGACTCGTACATGGGATTTGGCGTATGGTTTTTGCACAGAATTGTCAGATTCGCATTGCATTTCAAATGAAATATCTGATTGGGGAGACTGTCTGATTAGTATTTCTTTTCGTTTGCATTTGGAATAATGACGATTGAAGGAATTAATGTTGCAAAATTCATATTCGATTCGTTTCATTTTCGCTAATATGCAAACCTTTAACGCAACATACAGTTGACATTAAGGAGACATTCGAGTGGAGAATACATCTGTTGATTCTGTAAATTTCCTTTCGCTATGAGTAGTTTAAGTAATAAATTTTCTTTTTAAAAAAAGTTTTATATGAAACATTAACTGATGTGTTTAGTTTTGCAATTAAAAAATCTAAAGTCTTACATTCAAAATTATTATTTTCGAAACTATTTTCTTTATCTGCAAAATCTTTAATTTCTGATTTATTTTTCAAATAAATTCATGTTTAATTGTTTGAAACTTATCATAATTCAGACTTCTGAAATTAATTCATAGCTTCTTTAATTCATAACATTTTAAATAATTCGCTGAATTCCTATTTAAATGAAATTTGAAAGTGGGATAAATATGTTGATTAGAATCTAAAACATCAGTTCTTTTATTCAAAACAGAAGCTAGAGAATCCAATCATGATTCGGTATTTAGCACATTTTAAGTCTAAACATGCAACCCGCTTATGTTGCAGACCATCAAAATACGTTAACTTCACAGTGCCATTCATCAAAACATTAAATAACTGTTATGCATCAAATATAAATTCCGATATTTTACAAATAAAAAAATTATTCTTGATAGTTATTCCGTTTTCCTCCGAAATTAAATGATAAATAACTCTACAGTACAAAGCGCTATATCAAAGAACATAATTTTTATTAGTGTGTAATTTTATGCAATATTGTATCATGCTTTATTTTTTATCTCCCTTTGTAAAAGCCGGTGAAACGAAGCGTGAAATAAAATTGTAAAGAAAAAATGTTCCATGAATATTTTCTTTTGCTTTTAACTTTAAAACTTATTTCATATTAATTCTTTGTATTTTACAAACAACAGCAAAAAAATGTTTAATCTGAAATAAGATTTCTTTTTCTAGTATGGTATTCCGTATTAGCATACATATGTAGCGGCAATTTTTTCTTACTTTTAATAGAATTAAACACGATATTACAAATTGAATATCCTAAAGTGTTTTTGTTAATCTCGTGTTACTTCATAGCTTGTAAAATCAGGGATATTTTTCTTCTTAATGCTTTCCGCTTGGTCTCATTTACTTCGAACAGTTGGAACGTTTGTTGGCAGGAGTGTAGAAATTTCTCTAAAATCTTAATTTAAATACTAATAATGTCATCAAAGCAACATTCTGAATATATTTCCAAAATATTCATCGTAATTAAGCATTAAAAAGTTATTTGAAACTAAAGGAGTTACAGATGGGTTAATAAAATTAATAGAAGATATACTTACATTTTTCTGTGGCGCCAAAATGCTATTATTTTAATTAAAAAAAATATTTGATGTACATGCATCTATAATATATTTCCAAGAGGTTTAAAATACTTCTTAATAAAATTTAATTATATTAGTCTTTTCTTGATGTGATATTTCAAATCCTTGAACATTTGACGTGTTTAATAAATGTATAAGGTTTCTTCTTATGATGGTTGAGCCTTTTAGTTTCAGACATAAGTAGTACAATTGTGATCCATATTGAACGGACAAATCATCAGAGCGCAATAGAAACAAAATCAATTACGAAACAAGAAGCATTATCCGACAATGGGACAAACAAAGGACTAAAGAACTATAGAAGCAAGTTAAATAATGAACAACAATCAAAAATGAATTCAGAAAAAAAAACAATCCGAAAAGAAACAGTCAAAAAATGAAACAAATAAAGATGGAGACAAAAATGATACAATTTTAATAAAAATAATTACAACAATAGACAATATTTAAAACAAATAAAAATGAAAGACGGCTTTAGATAAAAAGAAAAATTGAGAAACAACCTACAAACTACTAATTTTATCTCACTAAAAGGAAATATTAATTAAACTAAAATTTCAAGCACCCAAATTCGTAGTATAGCTTGAATTCTGATGGAACTTCGAAATAAAACTGCCGAGAGCTCAACAGATATGGTAAGGAAAAGAAAAATTCATAAATTCTAAATATAAAATGAAATTTAACTGTAATATTATATTTTAAATAACTAAAAATCTGCATTAAATTTTTTCTACTATTATTATTACATATAATTAAATTCATTTCTAGTATTTTAAAAGCTATTTAGCATCAAATCATCAAAATAAATAAAAAATATATTTAGATCAGTAAAATAAAGAAAAATGTGTTTGAATAAGAAATAATTCGATTCCAATGAAAATTTCCTTTAAAATCAGTCGAAGAATAAAATATTTAAAATATTTCTAAGAAGTTATAATAAATCTTTACAATAATCTATCAATTATTCAATTAGAATTTAAGAAAATACGAATTCTAGATTTCATAACGCGTTTCAAAATATCTCTGTTTCTGAAGCTGATTTGTCCTCCTCTTGAAACATTTTACAAACTCAAATTAACCAAACCGACTAAAATTATCCTTCAGATTTAAATAATTATGGAAAATTCAACTGTAGGAGTTTAGCATTCTGTGCTTTTATCTAATCTTGCATTCGAATTTTAGTGCTCACTTTCAACAGAATTCTGTAAGATTATTTAAAAGCAATTTTAATTTGACTTACGAGAGGAAAACACAACAGCCTCTCCTTTTAGCAATCAAGCAACCTCCTCATTTCTGAATCACTCGAAAAATATTTATAATAAAAAGAAGTATCACCACCTTTAAACTTGAAATGTTAGCAGAAGAAGAAACAAAACAAATACGCGGCTCAATATTAGATATAAATAAGCCGAAAACATTATATTTTTTATTTTCATTCATCCACGACTCCTCTTAAACAGTAAAAAGAAAAGCAAATAGTATTCTGAAAAGGCGAATCGATTATTTTCAATTGTTGTAAAGGATTCAGAAAGAGAAGAACCAGGAATCATTTTAATTAAATATATAAATAACCTAAGGCAGAAATTATAAGCAATGAAAAAGTTGTGTAGTGATTGAAAATGCTGAGGATGCAATAACAGCCAATAATCTGGGATTTCTATCCTATCCTACAGATAGAATAAATTTACTTCTTTTATTCAAAATCATGTTGAAAGACGGAATACTTCGGCGTAAGTTCCAAGAAGACATAATCGTGTTTCCGGACCATGTCTGGAAAGATTATACTTTCAAGAAAATATTAACTAGATTAGACGGAACTAAACATTAATAACCAACTATGAACACGGAACTCTGATCATCCCTCTCTTTTTTGAGTGTGAATTATTTTAACAAACCTTTGCTTTCAAATTGTATCAACAAAACATTGATTGTGTTGACAAAATGAAATGAAATTTCTGCAGATGGCGCAGATTGTATTGAACCAAATGAAGATAAATTAAGTTATTGGTTGATAATGCATTTGTAAAAAATTATTATTTCGAAAAGTAATCATGCAGAAAATAACTGAACAGAATTGCAGAGAACAATCAATTGCTGTGAATTCAGCAGCAGATGGCGCCTCTCGTATTGAATAAAATCAACATAAGTAAAGTGGTTTGTAAAATTAAATATATTTAATTGTCATCAGGCAGAAAATAACTGAACAGAATTTTAAAACTTTAGCATATCAAGAAATGAGGTAAAAATTGATTACAAAATTTCATCATTACAGACATGTAATGTGCAAGAGTCAACAGGTAGTTTAATTGACTCCATATCCCTGAAGAAAGTTTAATCACTAATATTAATGTTGTAGTACTGTATGAATTGGGCTTCTGAAATTTGCTTCCTTCCTTGGACGATGTGGAGGCAAGCGAGAGGGGTAAACAGTCCTTTCACGTCCATTGCCATTTTTATGGCTCTGTTGTGTCGGACACGACTAATAATCCAACCTTAGAATTTTTAGTTTCGCTCACTACAAAATTCACTTTCTCGTAACACATCCAAATCTAATGAAAATATGACTAATTTAGATTTACCAGCCCAGATATAATAATCCAGCCTTTATATTAAAGAAACCAAACTCCTTTTTTCGGCGACTGATGATGGTTGAAATTTAAAATTTTTTATAGAAATTTCTATAATATTAAAAGTGGTACAAATTCTTACATAATTTTTCGAGCCTTAATAGAGTATTATGCAAAATGTTGTATTATTTTTCTTATTCCTCTATTGCTGTACTTTTCCTTCTACTTTCATGTTGGGCACGACGAGAAGTTCTCGGAAAGTGAATTTACGGCAATAAATCCAGTTAAATATATGCGAATTACAACAGATCTGATGGTAGGATTCCATTGATTATTCGTAGAAATAGTTTCAGGGCAAGAGAAATTTTGCGTGTTTATAGCTACGTATTTTTTAAAACAAAATCTTGAAAGAAATATCTCTAAACAGTAGAAGAAATGTATTATATCATTTAAAATACACAGCGCAATTGCCATTTCCTGTTTCGGTTTTGATTGCTTTCTAAGCAAAAAATCAAACTTTTCTCTAAGCTAGAAATATTTAAGTACACTTTCTTATAGTAGTGATATTCCAAATGATTTCCTTTCATATTTCATTGGAAATTTGCTATAAATCACATTGCATCTGAATCGTATGGCATTAAACTTTATCACGCATTTTTCATTTAATACTTTTGTATCATAGAATTCAATCAATTTATGCATCTTTCAGCTGATTGATATAAAGCAAAGTATAAAAGAAACGACATATAATCGAAATTTTAATAATCAACTTTGGTTACCACACATTTAATGGTTATCTTAGAAATCCATTTAAAAATATTAATATTTTTAAATAGTACTAGTATATTATTATGTTTAATTGAAAACAATAATTGAATTTTAAAATTAAAATTTCATCAAAAAGGTGAGAAATCTGTACATTTATTACATATCTTCAGCTCTAAGTACATATTTCTTATTTTATTCTATTTATGTGGACACAATTTTATTTCTTTGTTTGTTTTCTTGTTTTGTAACGTCTTGCAACTAAGATTAGTAGATATTCACACCTAATTTGAATAATTAAGATTTATTTAGATGTATATATACATTGAGGATAATAGGAATAATGATTATGTGATCAAATATTAAAGCAAACCAAAGGAGGGGAGTAACATTCACTTACAAAGCGAGTATTGCTGAAAAATTCCGGTTCGGATATCGGAGTCAATAAGCCAGCACCTTCTGCCTCTCAGAATTATCTCTCCCTTTAGTTGTTCAGTTCCGACCTTATATATCAGCAGTCAACAATTAAGCCCATTGCGGTCACAAGGGAACACACTTGTCTGGTCATAAAAACCGATACATGAATGTTGCAACATTCCGTGCAAGAGGCAGGGAAGAGGCACCTGTAAGACAAAGCACCGAACACAATAGCCTTGAAATTAATGGAAGTGACACGTCAGCTGAGGGGTGAGGCTCGATCAGTTGCAGATGTTCAGGTCTGAAAATGACCGGTGTCTTTAAATACGAAACATCTGTTCCGAGCAAAAGGTTATTTCGTGGGGAGGGTAATTTGTCAGAGTTTGTTTCTTTTTTTGTTGTTTGTTTTGGAGTTTGTTGGAGCAAGAGCCAAACTTGGTTATGCTGCATCATGAGTATCAGCGTTGGCCTTTACTTGGTAATAGCAGGGAGGAAAAAGATGTTATCGCCCCTTATTTCCTAGGAAAAATCACCCCCCTTTTATAGGTACGTAAAAAATGACCGATGTATAAAATTTCCGAATTTTAAAAAACGGGACAGACATATAAGTGAATCTGCGCTTTCTTTGTATTCTATAAGCGAAATAATTTGTCATTAAAATGGTTACGAAGAAATTGGGACTATGATGAAATGACGCATAAATCTATTCGACATATAAATAAAAATCGTACAAACGATGCTTTAATGTATGAAAAAGCAATATGCGGAAAATTTTGGATTAAAAAAATAAAAATTCATCGCTCTATCTCGAAAATAAAAAATGTCTAAAGATATGACTGAGGAATTTTCAACAGCATATTAATCCATTAATTAAGAAAGTCGTTGCGATATTTTTCTATTCAGAATGACGTGGGCGGAATGTCTTACCACTCTTTGAAATTTACTCTTCCCTAGATTTCGGAAATAAAGGGTACTTTCCGTTATATCTTTCACCATTTTACATCTCTTGTAGATTTCTCTAAGGAGTGAAAATTTATCTATCTGTGCATAAAAATGAGAAGATCTAAGTCTGTTAAAGCATGGGGAAAGAGAAAAAAATGAGAAAATTGAAAACAAATTAATGATGAATGAAGTTTTGGAAGTTAAACTGATTATAAACATTTAATATCAGTGCAATACATATTCTCTGCCTATATATTAATACGAATTATTCAATTATTTAACTTGAATTGTTTCATATTTTTAAATAATGAATATTGTAATAGACATTTCCCTGATTTTCTGGTGAGCTAGATATTTGAAATTTTATGCAATAGACTATTTTCTATGAAAATGCTTGGTTTTCATAGCGCCACCTTGTAGTAATGTCGATAAAAATCTATTTTAAAAATTTATTATATTTGTAGCAATAATTTTAATCTTTCGTGTTATGGAATCTTGGAGGTGCTGAAACTTTTAATTCTTCTCTGTGCAGTGCTGCGTATTTCTACCACTTACATTTTTTGCCTTTTTCCATTAACTTTAAGTAGTTATATACTCAACTTTTGTTATTTTCTGATAAGTTAGTATTTTTAAAAAAATTAATAAAAAATTTTAATTTATATTATGTTTTCCTTTTCCTGTATTCCTTAATATATTTATAAAGATTCACTCTTCTGCGGCTGAACAATAAAATGACAGTTTTAAATAGTTTTCTTATCAAATAACAAGGAAAAATTGTTATGGTATATCTTCATACAAATATAAGAACGAGCAAACATTATTTATTAGTATCTTTAAAATTACTTAAAAGTTAAATCCATTCTTCTCGTTTTCTTTCCAGCGAAAATATTAAAAACATTGACCTTGATGCTTGCGTAACTATTAAAAAAGGTTTTACTCTTTGAAATGAAAACAGATGCATATGACATATCTCGATTCATATTGTGTGCTACGGAAAATATTTTATTAATTTTAATGTTAAATGACAGAAAAAAGAGTAATTTATTGTGTTTCATATATTTAAAGGTGAACTGTGATAATTTAAAATGGAAATACACTTATTAATATGCTTTCAGAAATTCTGTTCCTTGAAGCGAAAAGTGTTTTATTCGAAATCGTGGCTTCTTAAACTTTGAAACAACATCTTAAATAGGATAGTACAGAATATTGGCTGGCTGCGAAAGTTTTGAAAACATTTGTAAGGCAGAAAATTTCTCATCAACATTTATCACTAAAATTTATCGAAAAAATCCTTTGAATTGCAAGAAATTTCTTTTAATTTAATTGATATAAAATACGTTTTTGGTTTAAAGTTAAATATTCTTTATCTCCTTACTTTTTTTCAAAGTTTTGGTTCGCGAAAATAATTTCCGCTGTACAAAAATGTTTGAAACTCCGTTTCTAGATTTATCTGGTTCTGCGGATCTCACAATTCCACTTTCAACTTGGAAACTTGATAGGAGAAGGAAGGGGCAAGTTTGCGCTCTGTAACTACCCACGCGCGGAGGCGGAATTCGCGCTGCAACGCTCCGCATTTCAAACTACTTGTATCTACTTTTTCCTCTGCACATGATCTTCGAGTAGCGAAAAATGAGATAGGGAACGCAGTTTTCTGCCTCAGTTTTTACTCGCGGTCTATTTGAAAATCGATATAGTTTAAAGTGAAATTTAGTTAACTTGTTGAGAGATTTAAGTATTAAATGAGAAATAATATAAATTTATTAAATTTTCATAATGAAAAAAGTTAGGGGTGCTGCAGTACCGCAGTCCCTATGCACGAGCCGCCTTCGCTAGCGATTAAAACATAAAAAATAAAACAAAATATTATTGTTTTGTTGTGCATTTATAAAAGTGTGCTTTTAAAAATTATTTTATTTCCGCAACATGTTTTAGATATGAAGGAGCAATAACAAAAATAGTTGTATAAATTTAAGATTTCTAATCGATAGAATTTGCCTATTGCCTTTAAGTATACCACTAGATTCTTACTTTATTTGAACAAAAAAAGTCATTAGGTGCCGAAATGGGGTGGTTCCTGGAGATGGGGCAAAACTAAGTTTAATATGTGTTTGAAACATTTAATCAGAGATGATTTAAATTTGCGAGAAATTTGTAACTTATTCAAAAGTTATTTTTATTTTTGTAAATAAAGAAATGAACTTCCGTTTTTTTTGTTTTTTTCCCGTGCTTTTCCCGTAGGCTTTTAATTTGCTTCCTCATATGGAATAAAAATGCCGATACAATATGCTCCCTTCCTTAAAATTTATGTGGTCCTGTATTTTGATATATTTAATGCTTATTAATATGACTTGAGAATGAAAATAATCTTAAAAGATGTCCATGGCTTTAACTGTCAAAAAATTCCTGTGGTATCAAAAAAATTATATGATATAAAAGAAATTTTTTGAAAAAGATTATGAACGTAATTTAATAATTTCAAATATGATGCAATGTTAAATGAGTTGCCATTGGGTTCTATGGGAGTAAGTACTCAGTTTCTCCTTCTCTGTGAATGAACTAAGGTAGAATTTAAGCAGAAACTTGTTAGAGAATCTTTTAATTTAAGAAGAATTTATTCTTTGAGAGGGAATACCTATATGTAGTCTACCTTCGGCAATGTGTCTCAAATAATGATGAGGCAGGATTTTGCTATCAAATTACATGTGGTGGTTTATATTTGTGGCGACATTTTGTTCTTAATTATATTTTCAGACTGTTTTCAAATACTATCTACAGTTGTTTTTATCTTTGCAAATAAAATTCAAACCAATATCATTATTTCAACAAATCTTTCATACACGAGCTTCTGCCTCTGTTAAGGTTATGATAGTAGAAATTTCTTTCTAGGGAAATTAGCTCCGAAGCAGAATTTCCAGTTTTGTTTTTATTTCATTATACATAAATATTTATTTAAACAATTCTCTTTAATACAGCTTCATATGCATGTGTTGTTTGTTTTAGATGGAAAAATTTGTACCAAAATTATTCCAAAATCTTCTCTTCAAAGATATTTCTGTACTACGATATTTTAGTGAATAAGATTTTCCTAATTTAAATTTTGATTATTATTCTGATACTAGAATTTATTAGGTGGGTACACCCCGAGAGTCACCGGATGGGATTTAGCATCAGGCACTTAGCACAAGATATGAACACTAGCCGGAATGATATCTCCTTCCCTTCCCGCAGTGTTGTGTAAAATGGCACAATATGGCACGATTTGAGCATCGTAGTATAACCGAAAAACCAAATCACCCAGCCCTGCCGTAGAATCTGGGAACAACTGAGTGACAACCGCTGCAGTAGCTAAAGTACTGAGGCCGAAGTCCTAGTAGTCTCTCACCGGGGCACAGCCCGACCCCTTCTGAAGTAGGTGCGTACTATCACTGGTGGTAGACACGGAGACGCACCGTTATTGTACCCTCATGGGAAGCGAGAACCAGCTTAAATGTACGGCTTCTTCTCATCCGTGAACTAGCGGAGCACCCTGAGGGATGCATCGTAGTATAAGGGGGAGAAAAATAATATGCATTTTGGAAGTATTCCTGTCTACCGAATCAGCCTGTAGTTTGAGGCAGATTTATGTTTTTGGTTACAAAACCACATACCAAATATCATTTAACTAGTAGGGTTTTTTTGGATTATCTGATTCCCACAAACGCAAATATTCAGGCCGACAAAATTTCTACCCATTGTTGGATTTCATCAAAATTTAGATATTCCTCTAAAATCCAATTATAAAACAAAATAAAAATTTCACCCATCCAACTCTTTGCGTGCTTACTAATCTGTTCACATGCGCAAGGGCGGGTAGACCGATCAACTTCTCAAACACGCATTCTGTCAAAACTCTGGTATAAATTTGCAATTCTGATAGAAACACCACACACCAAATTTCATTCGCCTAAATAATTCTATTTTCAAATCATATTGTTCAAAGACAAAAAAATTCGAAAGGTTCATCAAAATCATGAGATTTTTTTTTCGATTCCAATTCTTTCTGAATGTATATACTTCGTATTGGAGAAAGTAAATATTGAACAAACAATGGCATTCAAACTGAAGATTTGACTTATTTGTTTCCTGCAATTTATTGTAATTTAAATGATTGCCAGTACACAATCAACATTTTGGTCACGGGTGTTGCCCGTGTGACTTAAGAAAAAAAATAAGGCAAATTTTATGCTTGGAAACAAAATGTTAAACTTCCTGCTGTATTATGTACAAATTTACTAAATTTACTAAAATTAATGTGCTGAGAAAGATCTATTTTTGAAAATAAAGGAAATAATTAAATAAGAAAAGTAGCAGAAGAAACAAAACATAAATTAATATCTGTATCTTGCTTTTAAAGACATCGACCGTAAATTTGAAATTTACGTAAATTACTTTATTAGCAAAACAGACATAAGAGTACATAGCAGAAAATTCCAGCAGAAATTCCGTAGATCAATCAAAAAGTAAGTTTTACACTTTCATAAGAAAGTTTGATGAAAAACAATTTTGTTGAAACTTCATTGCAAAAAGGAAGACATATATCTGCAGCGCTTGATACAGCAGTTTGGTCAAGGCCTTTTAGTTTTTTTGATAATAATCGGTCGTGAACACGTACGGAAACTGCAGGTTCCGTCCAAATTTCATAACTTTCTGCTCGATGGGTGCTTTGTCTATTGACCGATAAACACAAAGGAAATCGGTTTGAAACTGCTTTGGTATTTTTGAATTGTTATAAACAGGAAGTACATGACGACAAAATGTCACCGGGGACGAGACTTGGGTGCTTCATTTCTCACCTGAAATAAAGCGTAGTACAGTCCGGTGTAAAAATTCCCCTCCTTCGACGTTGGGCGGGTATTCTTCGTAGGGAACAAATAGAAACGTGTTCCACGCCTCAAATATTTAAATAAAAGAAGTAATTAAGTTGAAAAAGAATTTCTCTATTGAATTTTAGTGTACATATACCATTATTATAAGATTTCTGCCCTGTTTTGTCTTTTCAAGCAGTGTAACTTACTAATTACTGAAACATGTATATAATCTAAATATATACAGAAAACACAACATGAAACATATGAAAAATAATAATATATACAAAATTAGCAAA
>BGPR01038919.1:0-14503 GCA_013235015.1 Araneus ventricosus | reverse complement strand
GAAAATATTTTTATACTGCTGTTTATGTTTTCATGTGAAAATTTTTTAAAATTTATTACTAATTATTATCTAAATAGTTATGTTTCTTTTCAATCGTGTAAATTTAATTGTCACTATCTTATGATATGTTGTAATAATTTTAAACATTGTAAATTAACAAAACTATTAATACTATTTCATTCATATCTCGTCCTACTCAAAAAATGTAATCCTGATCTTCATCCATTCCAAACCAGTAATGGAATGTTTAACTTGTTGACTGCTAAGCTAATTTGAAGATCTAACAATCATGAGTTACCTTAAATAATTAATATATTTGAATAAAATTTAGTTTAAAACATAAGCAATTGATATTCTATGCAATAAAACTTTATATTTAAATTGAAAAATATTTTATTTCATGGAAAACTCTTTTTCTATAATCCTGAGATGGCTATAAACACTCTTATTTACCTTTGATTTGGTCACTCATAGCTTTATATGTACTGTTAACTTCATTTGTCACTATTTATTTCATAAATTCTTATAACTTATACAGTTTTCTTTTGCAGAATCTCCAGTACCTTTGAAAAATATGGATATTAAATCAGCATTTTTAGCGGCTGGCAGTCGGAAAAGGAAAGCTTTATCACCTACTGTGCCAAAAAGTCAGTCTAAAAGTTTAAAATTAGCTGATGATAAAAGTGGTGACATAATTGACATAGTTGAAATTGTTGATGATGATGAAATCTCAGCAGAATGCAAGGAGAATACTGATTTAAATACTACCGATTCACAGAACATTTTACAAGCTAACCGAAAGGTTTCTTCTGAAGATCTAGACTCGGAAGATAAAAAAGTATGTTCAGAAAAAGAGACAAATAAAAATTCAAGCAATGAAAGCATGGATGAAGACTTTGATAGTTCCAATGAATTGAACTCTTCAAATTTGAATAATTCTGTAAATGTTAGTGAACTCTCTGAAAATGTTGAAAGTCAGAATAAAACTGAAAGTGATCTCAACACCTCTATTGACTGTAATAGACTGGCTTCTTCCGAGTCTAAATCTAAAAAAAGTTTGGAGACAGATCAAACTGATTCTCAGCCGAAGAAGAAAAAGAAGGTAAAGTTGTTTGAAAATTCAGTTGTCACAGGATCATATTTTATTGCTTATATAGATATTTTATACAATTAACAATGATCTCTTTTTCCTCTGTACAGATAGCTATTTTTGAGAAATCCTTTCAATACAATTTTGGAACAACCTCATTTACTTATTTAGTTGTTTTTGTTTAATCCCACATAGTTTAATGTAATGAGCTAAATCTGTTAACCGATGAGTCATGATAAAAAGGAAGTGCTATAGCTTCTGTTGGTCAAAGCAACCTGGCCCACTTGGGTAGTACCTGAATTCTGACTGAACTATATAAGTTTTGAATATTGCTAATGTAGACCACAGCTACAATAGAACTCTTTGTCCTTTGATTCGAATTCCTCAGCCTTAGTCGGTCTTGCCTGAACTGACAAGGCCGCTGGTGGGATATATTTGTTATTTCTTAACCTTTTTCTTGTGGATGTTATAGATATTGTACCTGCATATTTTATTCCTCTGCTTACAGTCTGGCACATATGCTGTACCAGTAAACCATAAAGTTTTACTCCCTTTGTGGTGTCACTCTAATGTGTAATCACTGTAAATAGTATTACTCCCTTGTCCTATTGCATAATCATATGATTAGTTGGTAGGTTTACTGTTAATGAGCAAAACAAAAAGAGGTAACTCAACAGGTGATCTAAAGCAAGCATACTGGTATGTTCTTCCAATAGTTTTGAAAAAGAAGAAGAAAGCACTGTCCTGTTTCTTTGTTAAAATCCACAGTTTAAAGGTGATCTTAGGCTACACTTAGCTGTAATCTAGAGGTTAAACCTCTCCAGTAGCTAGTTACATTCATTTAATGATTTTCAACTTGGGAGAATGAACTTTCAAAGTAGAGAATGTGTATTTTTGGAAAAATAATCTTCAACTGATTTTTTTAAATGTGGTTAAAATAGATTTAAGAAAATATACAAATAAGTACAAATTAGTTGCTTTGTAACTTAACTTCAACTTCAAAACCAAATTGGCCAATTAGAGGGTTAAAAACATCTTGACCTATGAATTCAAAGTGCTATCATATTTGATGAAAGTCAATTGTAAATGTTTTAACAAAAGTATTTATTTACTGTAATCTGTGTTTTAAAATGTGGCACTGCTTTTTCCCTCCCCCCCATAAAATTCAGTCCTTAGCAATGAACTGTCATTGTGGATGAATCATATTTTTTTTTTGACACGCAGCAAAATTTTTGTTATCCAAGAACTTTTTTTTTTTTTTTGAAGTTTTTTGAGAAAGTTAACAAATGAACATGTGTCAGTGTTCTGAATTTTCTGATAACAATAATTTATTTAAGTGATATCAAATATGATGAAGGGGTGGAAAAAACAATAGCTTGCCCCGGGTGCCATTTACCCTTAATAAGCCACTGAGGACGATTGAGGGCGAAAATAGCCATATTTTGGCCTAGGCGCCACTTACCCAATGTAGAGATCTGACAAGGATAGCAGAAAAACAGACTGTAACATTATTAATATGTACTCAGTTTTAATTAGAAAAAAAAGGGATACAAAGTACAAGAATTGCAAAAAATTCATACATATTTAATTTTTAAAGCTTTCTTAAAATAGTTATTGAAAGTAATCTTGATTATAAATTTCCGAGCATTCATTAGATAAACCTTTCATATGAATAATGTTCACCAAGGGATTCAGCGCGGTATGTGTATTGAACTGGTCTTAAAGTACGAAGGGCTTGCAGAATTTCTTGGCGTGATGGTGGTTTCTCCTCTGGTGCCCTTCATCGTCATTGTCCTCATCTTCTATTGCATTATCTCATTGAAACTGATCGTTACAAGCGATCATTATAATCGGTGGATTTTCAATGTGTTTAGCTTCAGGTTATCCGTTTCATGCTATTTTGATCATTACGTCTGTGATCACTACAAGCAGTGATTACTGTATTTATAAAGTCAGTGTAGGAGGTAATGAGGGATTCTACATTTTAAAGAATCAGTGCCAATGATGTTTCTTTTATTACTTTATACTATCTTTACACATCCTCTTTATATTAAAATTTTATAGTATCTTGTGAAGAAAAAAAAAATTTTTTTCTGAAGCTAATGTACAAGTGAAGATAGATTTTATAGACTGATCCCTAAATAAGTGTGGGATGGTTTTTTTTTCTAATTTTTCTGAAATTTTGTCAGATATTTATAAAGCTGTAGAGAAGCAAAAATTCCATTTAAATTTAAAAATATACCCTTTTGTAACTTGCACAATAATTCACAATAAATAATCATAGACATACATGCAAATAATATATAGAAAGATAAATATTTAACTGTAAATTTTTATTTATTTTCTTTTTTAGCATCATGATGGTGCTGAATTTTTGCTTTGGAAAACTTTAAGGATGTCTAAAATTAAAAGAGTTAAGTTCATATCAGCAAAGAGCACGAATACTTGCATGAACTTCACTTGAATTGAGTATGCTAAGTCAGTAATATAGTTTTTCTGTGTGATAATAATATCATTATTGAGATGTTTCAGGTTTTGTAGCATTAGTAATAGATAGCATATTTATTATGTAATGGATGTGCTACACAGCTTCAGCAATTCATGGATTTACTGATTTGAAATTATTGATTTTCTGTTTTCATAAGACTTTTGTTAACAATGCCTATATATTTTATAGAAGATGACTCCAGAGGAAGCTAAAGCTCGAGCTACAGAGAGGGAACAAAAACATAAAGAAAAAGTAATTTTTTTTTTCAGTTTCTAAATGTACTGTCAATGAAATGTTGTTTAATGTTTGTTGTTATCTGTAGAGTAGTATTCTTTTTATATTATTAAAAAATTATTTGAAGGACAATTAGCACACCTATGTTTTTTTTTCCCTTTATATAAATACCTTTATGTTAGTATATACATATCTACACTATATATCCATAAAATCGTTTAGAAATATGGATGACTTTGTAACATAATATAATGAATTTGCAGTTATTATTAATCTGCAGTATTTGGTGTGGCTTGTTTATATCTGTTGTGCTAGTTGATCATCATACTAGATCTTTCCATTCATCAGTAGGGTCAGGTGGGGTAAAATGGGTCACTTTTTAGCTATTTTCACATTCAAAGTTTTGTAGCAATAAAATCATACAATTTTCCTATTTTTTTTCAATTGCATCTTGACATTACATTCCTTCAGGACATTTTTATGTAATTTTAACAATTATTTTTTAATTATAAATTAATTAAACTTAGCTTGAATAGCTTTGACTCATTTTACCCCATCTTGGGGTAAAATGGGTCATAAATGCAAAATGATGCTTAAAGAATATATTTATTAGGAAATACATTAAAATAAAAATGTGGCCTGTTACATAATCTGATAAACAATACAATATTCAAATTTTAAAGTAGTATTGTTCATAGTTATTGCAAAATGGCTCTTCTAAAACTTTTACAACATCAGTTTTTTTCTACTCTTATCAATGTCCTCTTTTTTCAGGAAAAACATAAAAATCCCCTATTCTTGATTTGTTTACATACTTCACATGTATATCAGCACCATCAATATGTGTGATTTGACCAACAAATCTTTTCATAGACTACCCATTTTCCAGGTTAAAGTTCACTTATATTCTTGACCATCTTGCAATCAGATCAATTTGTTATGGAGTGAGATTTTTTTCTGTTCATGTTTTAACTGTGGCAGTTCGAAGTTCATATTTTTCTTTTTCAGTTGTTTCAATTGTTCTTCATGAAGACGTTCAATTACATCGGGTTCTGTCATTTCTTCTCTAGCTCTGTGTTGGACTCTTTTTCTTTTCTTTTTAGAATTAATAATAGCAGCTTTAGTGGCACTTGAATGTACAGGTGATAGAGTTGTTAAATTAACATTGTTTAAATTTAACACTGTTTATATGTAACAATTTAAAATTAAATTTATAGTTTAAATTTAACAAAATTTACTGCAGTAGACCTATACAAAAAAAAAAAAAATCAGCTAAGCCTAACTATGACCCATTTTACCCCATCTAAAACAGATTGAAATAAAAAAGAAAATATTTAATATTTTTCTTATTTGATTGGCTTGAGATGTTTTCCAAAGCTTCTTTTATGAGAAAAAACAGTGCAAATTTGAAGTAATTTATTAAAATATAGGGATTTTCAGAAGTTAGTAAACCATGTATTTTGCACACCACCATCCACAGCTTGTAAACAATTCTTCTTCTGTTGGAATATTCGTGAAACTAACTTTTTTGAAAATGAAAAATGTTGCCAACATATTGATAAATAATATTACAAATATTAGTTTTAAAAAATCAATTTCAATTTTATTTACATTGATTTATTTATAAAATGACCCATTTTACCCCACCTGATCCTATTTATAGAAATTTAATTTTACATGCTGGAGCTAGCTGTTTTGCCCAAACTATTAAAGAAAGCATTCCATACTACTTAATTTTTTTACAATTCTAAAAAGATGAAATATAATTTTTTTTTATTTTCATTCAAAATTAAGTTTCAACCATAAAAAAAATGTGAATAGGCATTTCTCTTTATTTTAAGTATAGAAAAGAAAATATACATTTGTGTAATAATAATAGTTAATACATGAGAACCAAAAAATAAAAAAATTGAGAATGAAGAAAAGAATAATAACATAAAGAATAAGAACATGAAAGAATAATAAACATGAAAGGAATACTGTGGAATATATTGGTCACTAGAAGGGCAAATATCCCGTCATGTCCAAAGTAAATTGCTTATTCTGCATAAATGGCCAATGATTAACCACTTAACGCACCAATTTAAGTGAAATATATGGCTAGAGCCTGAATTAACTCATTTGAGAGCTTTAAGGGTTTAACTTTGAATAAAGCGTAAATAAAAAACAATTCTGTATCTCCCTACCCTCCCAAAAAAATATTAAAAAAAGAAACAATCCTTAATTGAAGCAAAGGAGGATAAATATATATAATATACATACATACACACAAAACAGGCCATATCTCTGAAATCTGAAGAATAATAATAATAACAAAAATGGCTAATTTTCTGTATGCATTTTTCACTACCTTTAGGAAAATAATCCTAATAAAAATTGCCCTAGAGATCAATTTAGTTTTGAATTAAGAGACCTGTTTATTTATATTAATGTATTTTTTAATATTAAGCTTTTTCACTTGATGTAAAAACCTTAATTAAAATAGTGCCTCTTGTTTTAATTGATAGCCAAAATGATAAATTTCTTACTATATGTAGCAGACTCATAGTGGCTTCATTTGTTGAAATTTTACAGTTTTAAATTTAAGATTTTATCATAGTTTCAAATTTAATTAGTTGGTATGCACAGTTATTATGACATTATTTATGGATTTTAATGGTTTTGGTTTATGGATTTTAATGGTTTTGCAGCTTCTGAAGAAGGAAGAATTGGAGGCTCAGAAGAAACAAAAGAAAGAAGAAATAGAGAAACGCAGACTTCAGAAGGAACAAGAAAAACGAGAAAAGGAAGAAGAAAAGAAAGAAAAGGAACGTATAAGGTTAGAGAAAAAAGAGCAGGAGGAAAAGGAAAGGTTACAAAAGTTAAAAGAAAAAGAAGAATTGAAAAAGCAACGCCAGCTAATGCTTGAGTATGTTTGTTAATGCATATAGATAACTAGAATTGATACATTTAATCTTTTATGCTTTATGTGTTCATTATTTGCCATAAATATATTGATACTGACAATACTTTTTACGTTAGATTTTCAAATTATTGATTGAGTCATCAAAGATATTTCATTATTTATCCTTTGCTTAAGTGTGCGTCTTGTTCAGTTAAAGAATTTTTTATCTATTGAAATATTAATTTTTTCCTTTTTTTTTTTGAATGCTGTTAAAAGGAAGCAAGACATACTCTATCTTGAACTGAGATTACAAGTAAATTCTGCTATTAAACACTTTTTTACATAAGGCTAAAAGCATTATAGGAAATTAACAATTAAATGATAGATAACACTTAGAAACAGTATTTTATCATTCCTTTAATAAGAGAACATTTCTTTTTGTGTGTGAAATTCTTCGTATTAAACATTTGCTTGTGATTGGAAAAATATAAATATGGAACTGTATCTGTTAGCAGTTTTTTTAAAAAACTTTTTGCCATATGTTATATACTAGCATTAAGCTAATAAAGCAACATAAGTGCTGCATAATTTTGTTTTATTGCAGTAATTTTATGCAAAATTCTATTTTAATCTCTCTTTCATAATCTTTAAAATTATGTTGTAATTAATGATATAAATACTGTTGCAATTTACATGCTCAGTTCCAAGTAGGCCAATTAAATTCAAATCAAAATATTGATTAGCAAATTAGTTTTAATTGCAAAATATATTCATGAAGTAAATTTATTGTTGTTAAAAGTTCAAAAATTGGGCAAAATGTAAATTTTCTGGTGCTCTGAAATAAATAACAATTATTAAATAGAAATGTTAATGATAATCATGCTAACTTATGTTGGTAGTTGATTTCTTTAGTCTGAAATTATGGAAATTGATGAATTTTTTTTAAATGTTTTAATTTTTTAGATCCTCATTAAACTGGTTTATTATGCATTCATTTCTGTATTCAATCCCAGTATTGACTCAATCCCTTGCCTTTTACTGATTTCGTTTCAGTAGATGATTTTCAAATAAACTTTAGCTAACATAAGAAGTTTTGTATTTACTTAATAAAGTGTAAAAGAGAATTTGAAAAAATTAAATTTATATGAGCTTGCAACCTTTTTTTTTTGGTAGAAAGTAGTTTAAAAAAGTTTTTAACAAAGAACGATATTGAAACGCATGGCATAGAAATGAGTTGAATATTTTTTAAAAATTGGTTTAAGTGACTTTTATCAATGCTGGATCAAAAGTTAAAAGAAAAAGAATTGAAGATGCAAAGCTCCAGCTCACTAGTTTTCATAATTTATTTTTTCATCTCATTGTTGCCCATAATTCGTATTTATTATATTCAAGATTAATTAATGAATTTTCTATTTAACGATTTTCATCAAAATGTTAAAATTATATTGTATTTATTGGGCAACCATAAAATTAAATAATATATATATGAAATAATATATAGGGGAAAGTGGGGTTATGTAGCCATGTTATTAAACCATGTAGCTAATGCTCGAAGGCCTGTTGGAGCTAAAATATTTGACATAGAGCTCTCAAATTTTATTAAAATATTCATTGTTTATCGGAGTACAATATATCTTTCCAGAAAAGTCTCAGTTTCATTACTTATTTTATAAATGTTTTTTTTTTTTTTTTAAAAAAAAAGGTCAGACTACCATACATGCCAACTGCTATGGATTCTTCATAGTTACTACAGATTTTATGGAAAATTTCCACAAACTACGGAAATACAGATAAGATTAAAATTTATATGGAAACAAGTTTATTCCCCCCTGTGCACTGTCGTTTTAGTTGTATTCCTTGATGACATGATGATCCAGATTTTTTTTTTCTACATTTCATATTTTTGAAAAATGTCATTATTTCTAATTCTTCTAATAATAGTGATATATAAATATTTCTTGCATTATTTATCCAGATAAGATTTTTTTTTTAAAAAATAGAAATATATTATGACTTAAAATATTATGAAATATATAAATGTTCATAAATTCAAAATTTTGACACAAGTCTTTTTCTGTGCGTGTGTGCTTGTGCATCTACCACCCTCATAGACCTTCTGCTACGAACAGCCAGCTTTCCAATGTTGGCAAGTATGGATTACCCGGTTTACCACACTAGAGGGGTAAAACAAGGTACATATGCTAACTTTATGGGAAATTAGGAAAGCTTGATTTTCAGTGAAAAAGTTGCAGTAATTTTTTGGGTAGATTCCTTATAGGAATTCTACCTATTGCAATGGTTCTCATGCGATGACTTCCGGAACATTTCTGCAGATCTTCACTGATCATGACTCCTAGAACCCAAAACCACCCTTCGTTCAAATATATATATATATATAATGCTTTGCCCATGTTATCTCGTGAACACGATAACTGGAGTAATTTGATTTTAACATGTATGGGATTTGTTGTAAAAGTGAACATCTCGTCCGAGTTCGTAAATGGGCTATCTAGCTTAAAGGGAGTGGAAATGGTTTGTGTGTGAGGGTGTGAAATTTTCATTTCCCCATAATTTCTTTCCAATTGAAGATAGAAAGAAAATTCAAATTAGACGAATTATTGCCTTATCATATCGAACAAATTTTGTATCTAAAGTTTTTTGATAGCTGCAATTTTTTAGAAGTTATGAGCTGAAATGTGATTTTTCGCCCCCCCCCCAAATGAAAATTGCCTTTTAACCTATGCATGTTACACCTTGTGTTGGAAGTGCTAAGATAAATTAAATTGTTGTTAAATTTTAATATGATTAAGTAAGAATTGTATTTATTAAAATAGATTTAATTAATGTTTAATTTACCCAACTGTTCTCCCAGGTTGTGAAATATTAAATGTAAACAAACCTTTATTCTATTTGCAGTCAAATACACAGTTAAATGTGAAAGGGAGTGTTGCATGTTTTTATTGGTTAACATGAAGTGATGTCATTCAGTCTGTGGCCAATGAAATCATGCCACCTGTTACATATGATGCAATAAGTTGCAGTAGCCAATCAAGTCATGCCGCCTGTTGGAATTCAAAACATTTTTTTTGTGCATGCTTGTTACTGAAGTGTGTTGTTGATTATTATAGTTGTTGTATACAGTGAAACCTCTTCGAACGGCCACCCCTGCATAGCGGCCAGGGTTGTCGATTTTTTTGATTTTTTTCAAAAAAAATCGATTTATTTGATTTAAATCGGATTTTTTTGATTTAAATCAAGATTTTTTTGATTTTAATGATTTTTTTAAAACTATAGATATATGTTTTATTATTTAACATTTGTATATTAGACAATGAGCATTACAGTCATAGAATTATATATATATAACAACATACCAGTCATTAAGCTGTACTTTATTTAAAAAAAAAACAAATTAAAATTTAATTCAAAAATGTAACAACTATTTAAAAAATATTTTTGAACTAAAATATAACAATAATATACTTTTGAAATATAAGATAATTTTATTAAGGAAAAAAGAACAATATAATAAAAATTGTAATTTCTTGACTATAGATATATTATTGTATGTTAAAATATTATGGAATTTTACACTCAGCTGTTCATTTGTTTCATTACAAACACAAGTTTTGAAGCTATCTCTACTCCTAATCTGTTTGACCCAAAACATTAAATAAAAAAATTTCTAGATAAAATTTTTAAATTCAGGCTTCAAGGTGCATTGAGTCACCATCAGGACTACCTGTGTGCCAAATTTCATGACTGTAAGTGTGACAGATTCATCTGGACATTGCGCACAAGTTCACAAACATTGTCTTTTATAAGTATAGATCATAGTTTAAAATGCACTATGTAAATGTTTGTATATCTTTTGGAGCATTTATATGCATTACTTAATTATCTTACATTTGAACATTATTGCAATATAAAAACTTTGTTGTCTCCAACACTATTTAGTTTTCTCCAATATTAAAATGAAACTCACTGCATTTTACTATGTTCTTTCTTTGTGAACATGATCCTCATATAAATACATGAAAATAAAAGGTTTAGGATAGGGCTAATAGTACTCCTTTTAGAATGTATATAGCAGTCTTATGAAATTTTGTTTGGGAATAGGAATTATTAGAGATAAAGTTCGGGAAAATTCCTTGACTCGAAGATAAGTTTTTTAGATCTGGATGTTTAACAATTTTAGCAAAGTAACTCGAAAATTTTGCTCCAATATTCTTGAAGTTTTAATTTATAATTTTCTGCAAGATTCAATAATAATTTTCGAGTGTATCACGGTGGCTGTATCTAAGGGGGTTCTCATGAGCCCCCCTCCCAGAATGAAGCAAGTTTTTTAAAATTTTTTTTTGTAGATTCTATGTCTAGACAATAAACTAAACCCATTCATGATGTTTTCTCATCATATTTCAAAAAAATTATTGTCTTGCGCCGCAAAGGGTTAAAATCTAATTTGCTTGCGTTGTCAAAAATAAAGATATAGAAAGTACTCTAGTTACATCAATTCAATGAAATATTTTTTTTATGTTCTATATATTCTTTCTTTAAATATATATTTAAGAATATTTTAAAATCACTATTTAAAGATACATGAACAATTTTATTTCATTAAAGCAGATTAACTTGATATTTAAAATAAAATGATTTAAATCAGTGATTTTTTTTAAAAAAATCAGTTGATTTAAATCAGTGATTTTTTTTAAAAAAATCAGTTGATTTAAATCAACTGATTTAAATCACCGCAACCCTGATAGCGGCCACCCCTCTTAACGGCCAATTTTTCGTTGCACGGATTTTTTGGCCCATAGACCTAATGTTAAAATAACCCCTAGCAACGGCCACCCAACCCCTCTGAACGGCCACCGGGTGGGTTCGCCCATCCCATTTGACAAACGTATAGGTTAGAGATTTACTTTTTAAACTGAAAAACGAACTCGAAAAAATGGTTTTTTCCGAGAAGGGTAAAAACTTAAAACAGTCACAAATTGTATCCTTTTTTCAAAAAATGTAAAAAATTATTAAATAAAGTACTATTTTCTCTTTAGATAAGTCTCAAACTTTATTTTAAATAAGAAATATGTGTCAAATTTGTTTATATTATGTATTTTAGCAATTATCTTGTAATTGTAACGAAAACCCTTCAGAACGGCCAATTTTTCTCGGAACGGAGGGGTGGCCGCTCAGAGAGGTTTCACTGTACTATGTTTTGTGTCAGTCAGTTAACTAGCTTTATACGAAAGAGTTTATAAGTTTATTTTATGCAGCTTCAATAAATTATGTTTATTTTTAAAAATGTCTCTATACTATCATATATTTCCACATCTTGTTTCGAAGTTCTTGTCATTTGCAGTCTTTTCCACCCTCTTTCATTCTTGCAGCTCCAACCATAATGATAATAGGGAATGAAAT
Source organism: Araneus ventricosus (assembly GCA_013235015.1). Lineage (NCBI taxonomy): Eukaryota > Metazoa > Arthropoda > Arachnida > Araneae > Araneidae > Araneus > Araneus ventricosus. Next base: position 2,389 of record BGPR01038919.1, on the reverse strand, counting down.
GTTCTTTTCCTTATATTCCAAATGAAAGGAATATACTAGGGATGTAACGAATAGTGATTTGGCTGAATACCGAATATTCGGCCAAATTTCAAACTGAATACCGAATATTCGGAGGTCGAATATCAAATTTTTAAAAGCATTTCCCCTTTTGATTGTAAATTAAATCTTTTTTAAACTTTAAATGAAAAAATTGAAGTTTAAATAAATAAAATTGAGTTTTAATTATTTGTATATTTAAAAAAAATTCAATACCTTTATGTATATTTGTAATATTTTAAATACCTTAATTCCAATAAGAAATGAGAAACTCTTCATTTTGGTATTGCTTCAAAGAAACAAAAGAGTAATCATTGCAGAATATGACAATGACGAACACTGTAGAAAATTGCATGGATAAATTAAAATTACTAGAAGTAGATTCCTATTTTGATTAAGAACTTCTAATAGGTAGGATGGAGTGTTTTCTTAATTGGTGGGGGAAAAATGCTGAAAAATTTCCAAGGTATGCAAATTTAGCATGAAAATATCTTTCAGCTCCTGCAAGCATATTATAGTGACTGTTTATTTTCTGAAGCTGGTATTATATATGAAACCATATGGAAAAGATTACTATAAATGATATGCAACATTATTAAATACACTTATGTACTGTGCAAATTGTATAATTGTTAAGCTTTTTTTTAATAAGAAATGTAGTGAAATGGAATTCTGCAAAAATTTTTATTAAATATATTTAAAACAGCATTTTTTAAATACATTTTATTCTGAATTTATTCTGCCAAATAACTGTTTAAAATTTGGCCAGACCGAATATTCTGGAGAGCGCTGGATAGGCCTAATACTTAATATTCGCTGCAGCCCTAGTTGGTATTATATGTGTATGAATCCAAACGGAACAGACTTCCTCCTCAAAATGTTGAAAAATTATTGTTCTTGCATAATAATTTCAGGCTTTTCACTGATAAATTGTATTAATGCGACCTAAAAATAAGTAACTGTTAGGAGATTTTTTTTAATAATAAATGTACCGTATGTAATTCTGCGACATTCTTTGTGAAATGCGTATTTAAAAGCACATTATAAAAATATTATCCTGAATATATTCGGCAAAAGGGACGAATTCCGAATATTTGCTGAATATTCGTCACATCCCTAGAATCTGCCTTTGCCTTCTGGCTTATTTTATTTTGTATGACAATTTAAGAATATTAGTTGCAAAATTCACATGTAAAGCAGTTGTCTTCTTCCTCCGTGCCACTACAGCTTTCGTGGGCACAACTAAGACAGTTTTTACATTGAATTAACCTTTCTTTATTTAAATTAGAAAATTCATCATTAAAATATAAACAATCAACTTCTGATGTGTTTTGATCGTCTTAATCAGACACATCATCAATACCGAGTCTCCTGGTCTTGTGCCACTTGGAGTACCCTGTTTTACCCTGAGTTACAGAGGTTATAAGAAACAATATAGAACTGCACAATTATTGGAGTAAATCCTTATTGTTTGATAGGGTAAGAATCCTTAGCAAACCAGGGTTCGTACTCCTCCTGAAATTCCTGAAAAACTCTTGAATTTTGCTTTTTTATTCTAAGGGCCCTGAAAACTCCTGAAAATTGTGTTTTTTATCCTAATATTTCTTTTTGTCTCCTGAAAAATCACACTCGAAGAGCAAAATATAAAATTATGATAAAACATAAAAATATGACTTTTCCATTTTTCCTTATTGTTAGAAAGTCGCTGGAATCCGGAATTCTTATTTCTGACCTTACTTAGTGCCAAAAGAGTCTACCTCGCATGTTCCGAGTCACCAAAATCGGGAAAAATGGGAGAATTGATATTTAGTATACTCTTTTCCCAATTTCATGAAAATTTCCACACTACCCCTTCTCCCCTAAATTGATTTTTTTCACGTTATCTCCTGAATTTCCTGTACTGTACTCCTGAAAAAATCCTTAGAAACTCCTGAATTTTACTATCATATATACAGTATGAACCCTGGCAAACGTATAATATGCTGGACTAATATAGTTTTTATAACTGTAATGATTTTTAAGTAAGGATAGTTTAAAATGACATGAACATTAGAGAGCTGACATCTTAAATAGTTTAAATTTGTTTTATAAAACAAATAAACCTTCACAGATGCAGTGAATTCAAAAGCTACAACACTCCACTATGACTGTTCCTTTTTCTTGACTAGTAGAGTGCAATTCAGTATCTTGTCTGCTAGATAGGAAAAATAAAAGCGTCAGAATCAAGGGCATCCAGTTTTATCCCTCTCTCCCCTTACATGAAATCCTTCTGAAAAATGAAATATTTTAGTAAGAATTTTTTTTTAAACTTTTAGACAAAAGCAAGAAGAAAAGAAGAAGAAAGAAGAAATGC
>BGPR01038918.1:0-14504 GCA_013235015.1 Araneus ventricosus | reverse complement strand
AATATTAATATTAATAAGTAAATAATAAATACGGGGAACTATTTTTTAAAAAAATATGTCGGATAGTATAAAGGCCGGATAGTTGAAAGTCTAATGAATATTAATATTCGACCATTCATTAGTCGCGCATTGCAATCAAAGAGTAAAAACCTATTGCTGCTCCACACCAAGCATAATCGAGAATGAAAATTGCAATCACAAGACACAGGTGGTATAATAACTTAGATGAGAAAAGTTAAAATGACTTTAAGATATTTGAATATCAAACTGTACTTAACTTATATGTTTGAAAGTCTACAGATTTCAAATTGCTAAATCTCTAGACATCATTAGTATATTAATTTAAAATATGAAGCGATTAAAATTTATAAGAACGCGGTTAATATTGCTGCTTTGAAGATGCACAGATTAAATAACAAAAATCTCATTAATAACCAAATTAGTTGTCTGAACTTCATGAATAAATTGGAAACTGTTATATAAACATTTTACATTGTAACTAAAAAAACCATCATCAGTTTTGATGTAAAAGAGATCCATCAATTATTTTAGAATGAGCAACATTAATGAAATAATAACGTAAGTTAAAACAAATTTCTTAAAACTTCTATAGTAAACTTTTCCGCTTCGAAAACGATTTTTAATTTCTATAGTGAACTTTTCCGCTTCGAAAACGATTTTTAATTATATTTCTAACATTTATAGCGACTTAAATTCGAAGTGTTTTAAAATGGACTTCAATAATCTCGAAGAGCCATAAAAAGAGAAAGCATTGGTTCATCATTCCTTCAGTTGATTTCCAGAAAAAACTATTCTTTGTACTTTACTGCACATAGTACGTGCATCGCGGATATGCGCAGAAAAAAACCCCTCATCACAACCTAAAAGAAAAGCAAATAGAACAGACGTTCTCTTATTGTCAGCTTCCTAACTATCCGTTGATTAGATTGGCTGTTGTCGAAGTTCTTATTCTATATAGATGGCTGAGTTCTGAGAATGGAATTCCAGATGTTTTGGATCCTTTTTTGCGAACAACAAAGAATTTCTTTTAGACGCATTTTCTTTTTAAAAAACTTTTTTAAAGGTTTCTTTTCTCATTCTAAAGAGAGTTTTTTCCCCAGTCTTTGTGCTAAAGCAAACAAAGACGATAAATTAGCAAAAGGTGATACAAAGTGACAGGCGGGTTGTTAAAACCGTATATCTTCATTTCTCTTACTTTTGTACGTTTCAAATGTTTTTTCTCCGTCTGTACGTCTTTTTCACTAAGACAAGGACGAACACACTGAAAAATAACCACGGAAGAGAAAAAAGTTTTTCAGTGATCTATACAAAACTAAGAAAAGGCCTTCTGTGGAAGCATCATTTTCAATTTACATATTTAATTACGTATTTATTTAGAATGTGAACAAACACTTTCGATTACAAAAAATAATATGTTTTTTAAAGTTAGGAATTACATTGTATAACATTTAAACCCTTTAAAGGACATTTTTTAAACAGAAATGGTATATTAAAATATTTTTGGGATTGAAACTGATTTAAAAAAATTAATTATCTTATGAGATAAAATTAATCTATTTATAAATTATTTCAATTAGTTAATATTTAACTTACAAATCAAGGCTCTTCGTTATGGTTTCAGTTGAAACATCTAGGTTTTCGTTCCATAGAAAAATTTGGAGAGAACTTACGCCAACCGTCTTTTCAGAGTTAAGTGTTGGCACATGACTATCACAAATTAAAAATATTAATAAATGTGATCGATAAAATTTATTAATATCTTTCGGGGGGGGGAGTGAAGTTATTAAAAGAATGCAGCTCTAATCAGAAGTGGTAAATAATTTATAATGAACATTTAAAAATTGATGAATTTGGCCGTTAAGGTATCCGACTGTGTTCGGAGATATTTTTTTGAAAAATAACTTATATATATTTTAATGTTATTTTTCAACTGCATATGTTTTAAAACTATGAAAATATTGTAAAATTAGGTTTTCAAAATAATATTTTTTTAAAGAAACTGAGAAATTTGAAGAAAAATGACTAAAATAATTGCCTTACGCTAACAGCCATAGACAAAATCATATTCTAAATACACATAAATCCTTGTACATTTTTATGACAGTTATTTGTGTTATGCTCTAAAATATTTCTTGTACTTCAAAATAGTTTTGAGATATAGCTGAACATAGTTACTAAACTGGTAATTTTTCATAAAAAATGCTTTTCGTTTATATTTGAGCACTTAAAAATAATACTTGATTTTAAAATTGACCTTAGTTTTAGAGGATAACATCAAGCATATTACAGGAAACAATCTCAGAAAATTTCATATCAATACTTGAATAACTTTTTGAGAAATCATTGTTACGGTCGACAGTTTTCCTCAAAAATATCATTTCTCAGAAAACACATTTAAAGTTTTCATGCAACATAAAACAATGCTTACAGTTCGGTAATAAAACAGCTGTAACTACATTTGTAATTCACGCAGAGTAAAAAGTAAGACAGTTTAGAAAGCTGGTTAAACAGGCTACAAAATTAAGTCATAAAAAGGTTTTTTGATAATTTCATCGAAAACGACGATTTTAAACCAGTCGGATACCTTAAGTATACTTCCTGCGGCCTAGAAGAAGGTTAAGATGTTCCACACCTTACATGTAAATGAAAATTCCTAAGCCTAAGCAACAATAATAAAGTAAAGATACAAATGTGTACTCTGACAAACATCAGCATGTTTAAATAATAAATCTCTAAAGTTTAGGATGATAATTATGTAAAATCAAAGATTTTCGATTTATGTATTTCAGATTTTAATGATAGTTGAAAATTCAGTGACTAAGGGGCTTTCAGCGGTTAGTTAAAAAGACGTAAAAATCAAAATTTTTTTGGCGATGCAAAATAGAGATTGTAAATTAAGCAACGATCGATGACATGCAAATAGATTTAAAAATAAAGCAAATATTTTTTTTCCTACAAAATGATATGTGTTCGAAACTCGGCGCTTGATCGGACTAATTCTTTGGCGAATAATCAAAAATACATTTTAGATCAATAATGCGATGCATCTGAATAAAGAAACTGATTGCTTGGAAAGAATTGCACAGACTGCTGAAATTAAGCAAAAAAATATCGCCTGGCATTTTTGTTTCGTCCTCCCGAATAAAATTTTTTATCTCTTCGGACACAACAGCGTGTCTCGAATTATAGAATTTTTAATATTTAAATATGTAATTGAATAAAAGTAACAATTAATTTAAAAACAAAAACATCTATACCAGGAGTCCTTTACGTTCTTATACGGAATGAAATATCAGTAAATGTCTAAAATGGGATGTGCTATCTAAATAGCAGGTTAAATGAATTCTGTGATCAAGAGCTCAGCTTCTAAGGTTAAGGATGTACAGTTTATTTATTTAACATATATTACTTCAGAAAATTTGTCCTATTAGTATTCTTTTCTTTTAAAAGGTAATCAATGTTTCGATCGATTGTACTGGTATATTGAGCGTTATAAATTTCGCTGTGCCTGCCAGATCTTTAAGGAACCAAAGTTCTTTTCCAAATGTGTATTCTAAATTTAATTACATTAACAGGTTCTCGTTATATAAATTTTATGACTTTTAACAGGATCTCTGGCGAACTGGACATTTACCATATATCTCCTACTGTTTTTAAATCGAATTGTTTTCAACTTTTAAATACATGACCTGATTTCTTTTTCTTTTTTACGCTTGACTATACATATTAAGATTTTTATGCGTTGGTATAGTGTTTGTGTGTGTTTGACTTCTTGATTTAATGTTATAAATTTTTGAAAAAAATTGTGATTTTTTAATAATTTTAATGTGACGGTATGCAACATGGACTTTTGGAACCTCATTGTGTTTTCACTGCTTTTGTAAATTGCATGTTTTCGTTTTAAAACATTTATGTGTTTACATTTTTATAATTAATGTGGTTTTGAGTTTTGAACTGTTGTATTCTCTGCAGTTACCTACTTTTTTTCCCTTTGTGTTTTAATTCACTTTGTGGCTTGCGTTTTCTTGCATGTTTTTGATCATGCACTCTGTAAATGGAGTCATCTCTGTAGTGTGCTTTCTCTGAATAAATAAATTAGTAGAGTTGGAAGGGAATAATTAAAAGGAAGTAATGTCTAACTTTTATCTCTTCACTAAAAATTATTATTTTTTATTTAATTGACAATGACAGCGAAATCATAAACATTTTAATGTTCTAAACTAGACGACAACTTTGGAATATATGAATAGACTCCAAATAGATTTGAAATGAATCTAAGCTTTGAAACTGAATCTTTTCTTTGATCTTGAATCTTAAAATTTAACCCTTAAACGTCCCGTGTTGCCTTTAAACAACATACCCAATTTTGTCTTCTAAAATCTTGAGAATAAGACAAACTCTAATGCCTGTTGTTGCCAATCGGACACATACTGAAATTTTTATTAAATCAATTTGCAATATATAGATGGCAGTCTGAGTGCTGATAAAACAATGAAAATAAATTGACGTTTTTCGCTTGAAGCTGTATTTTTTAGCTTTGTTTGTATATATACTTGAGAATACCATATTTTATTCTGCGATGTTGAAAGAAATTTCTTATCCATATTATTATTTATCGAAATTCATCTGTGTTTGACATTATAGAAATTTATCAAGGAATTTTTTTATGAAATAAAGGCCAGTGTCGTAAGTTGGTAACAAACGTTTTTTTACCTTAAACCATACTTGAAAAAAAAAATAAGATTTTTAAAGTATTTTTCCCTTGTTATATTCAAGAAATGACAGTCAAAAAATATTTTTTTAAAAATCGGGCTTTTAAGGGTTAAGGGAAGTTGAAAAAATTATCCAATGGAGATAATTTACGTGACATCGCAGTGCAAGACAAAAGTAAAAGTGAGTGCCATTTTAGGATCGAATTTTCTTCGCAAAAGAAATGCAAATAATTCCAAAGTTAAACTGGCGAGCCACATTTAAAACCATTCACGCGAGAATAAATTGGTTCTATTAATTTTTGATGTTATGATTACAAATAGAATACTTTTTACCCTATAAGCTAAATATTCTTTTGTATATATTGCACGCTTCTCTCGTAATGAATTTTATATTGTTTTGAAAAGATATCAGTATGGTTACGGATTGAAATTTTGTTCAGTTGAAAGATACACCTTTCTAAGTCCGTGGGAAGTATATTTTATGGTCAATGTGATTAATAGGTTATTATTAATAAAAAAAATAGTCATTATTAATAATAACCACTTGAAAATCCGATTACTGTTAATAAAAACTGCTTAAAGATCCGGTTATTATTAATAACAACCGATTAATCATATTGACCGTAACATTTACATACCAGCAAATTCATCAATTCTTAAATATCCTTCGTAGTCTATTTTACCACCTCTGACTTCAGCTGTTAACTCTTAATAACTTCAGAAACACAAAAAAATATCAATAAAAACTTTGACCTCATAATATGGCTTTAACAATCAGATTAACTATCAATTAGTTATTATTTTGATATAGTAATACTCCAACCCAAATGCTGGAAAAAATACTGACGTAAATGTTCGCCAAATTTTGAGATGAAATAAAAAGCCTAAATGTTTTAATTTCTTAACTCAAACCATAACGAAATGGCTTTATTAGTTGATTCATGAATCGGATTAACAAATCAAATTAATTTTTATCTAATAAGCTAACTGCTTTTCTCAAATTTATCGTCATTCTATAAAATATTTTAAAATAGCATTACTAGAAAAAATGACTCTTCAAAAGGTTAAATATTGTCAGACCTGGTGTCCGGTATACCGGACATCAATTTTGAACTGATCTTATTAATTCAATAATTGACGAAACTACATGCTGCTTTTTTATTTGATTCTCGATTTTTTTATCAGTATAATCGTAGCAAGAATGTTTCGTTTCGGGCATGGAATAATTTCATTTTTAATTTTTTCAAAAAAAAAAAAATTGAGAAAATCACCGTTCATCTCAAAATGGAGCTCGGTGGTGAATTTTGTTTTTCAAGTAATTTCTTGTTTTTACTCCTTTTTTACCATTTAAAAGGCTTCTACAATATTTTATTACTCTTTGACAACCATTTTAAAGTGAAATTTGTGTCTTTTTTTAGTTGAAATATCCGGTATTGTCCGGATGCCGGACATGGGGTAACTTCTTTAATTTTTCATCTACAGGCTTGAAACTTCATTTTTGATTTTATCTTTGCAGTAGTACACAGTGCGCCAAAGGAAAAAATTCCAACTCCATTATTTCATAATTCCGACTGAAGGGGTTAAAACATTCTTTAGTATTCAAAGTTCGGTCAGGATGGACGAAGCCAAATTTAGAAAAAATCAGGCAGGGATGAGCTTAAAAGAAGCTTCGTGATTGGTTGTATTTACCAAGCAAATGGAATTTTATACGATATACATACTAGTACAAAGAAAGCGAAGAAAGGAAATTGAAAATTCTTTTTTGCCACTCTTTTGCTACATCTTTGTAAATAAGTTATATCCCCAAAGTATATAAGCAAGCCTTTATTCGTATTTTAGGCGATATAAATGTTATCCTGTCGTTTATCATTTTCACGAATATCATAAACTTTTGGATTGAAAAATAGAAGTATAAAAACACTCTTATTACTGTAAATCGCTATTATTTCTTATGAAAATTTTTAAAACACTGTATCCTTATAAACTAGATGTGGAATCAACATTTTTCAAAACTACTCGACATTCAAAGAGTTATCTAAAGAATGTGCTACAAAAAATAAATTATTTGAAACCAAATATATAATTTTAACAGCTATTAGGAAAAATTAATGGTTATTCCTCTTTCAGATTTCAATAGCAATGGCTCTCTAAGGGAATATTGAGTTGCATGCATACTTTTATGTCAAAACGCACACGATACAATTTTTTATTCAAACAATTTACACAGGATTTTATTGAGATCGGTAGAACTTGCTTTGTTGATAATCAAAATAATTGCGTAGTCTTTTAAGGAATATCTTTTGAGGATGCGGCATACAAAGTGCAATGCACGTCTAATTAGTTTTTGGATCGGTAAAGGTAAAATTTCTTTAACACGTTCACGCTGGCGCTGCAATTCATGTTTCTCTCCCATGGGCTGCTACCCTAAGAGCACTTTGCTTTATCAGGCGGAGAATGAAATTTTACCGCAATGATAACCATTACTGCTCTTTATTATTTTAGTACTATTGCTGTCAGTGCTTTTGCCATCATTTTGTTTGAAATGTTTTAAAAAATTGCATAGAAATAAATAGGCAATTATGTTTATAGTATTGAATTGTTATGTTTGTATTTTCGAATTTATTAAATAAGTTATATTTACAGTATTGAAATAAAATAACTATTTTTTTCAATTAATATACGTTAAATTTCCATTATTTTAATTTTCAACAATATGGAATTTTTTTTCTAGAGCTTGAAAACAATCAACTGGAAAAATTGGTGAAAATTTAAAATAGAATCTTAACTTAAGCTTTAAACAAGAATAAACATTTTTTTTTATTTATAAACAAATTTTAAAGAATAAAATTTAGAAAATAAAATGTATACAGTGTTTAAGTTGCAGCAGCAAAAAAAATAATAAGAGCACAATGGAAATCAAGATCATACAAAGAAAGCCAAAATCAAAATAAACTCAGAGGAAATCGAATAAAACCAAAAGCAAACAAAGAATCCATTCTAGTCCAATTTTTTTCAAGTTACTAAATGAACTAAATTGTTGGTGGTATGCACAGACTGATGAAACACTGAAGTGCGAGCCACCGGTGGTACGTGCTGCCCCCGGGTGGGACATATCAGTGCGAGCCACCGGTGATACGCACCGCCTGATGGGGCATCTAAGTGCGAGCCACCGGTGGTACGTGAACGTGTTAAAGTATAGTGAAATTCCTTTAGTACGTCGCTCGTTAGCACGCCGTTCTCATTTTTGCCTTGTTTGGCCCCGGCCCCGATTAAATTCAATATTTTAAAAAATCTTTGTAGCAAGCGTCATGGGTATTCTATAGTGGAATTTTCCGCATATCCTAGACTTCCAACACATTAAAATTTCATTCCCCCTCGAAATACAGCTACCCAAAGGGCAAGTTCTTACATCAAGCGACTCACAGTCTTCTCAATCTTGTATGAAGAAATTAACAGCCGATTGACGGATGGTGTCGGGGAGTTCATGGTATTGTTACGAAAATCGTCCAGTGGGAGTACGATGAAAGCAATCCAACAAACTGGATAACGGAAAACGATGCCTTATTCTAAGCATATTCCAGAAATTAAAAACACCCGCAAACAGTAAATCACTAATAGATAACAGTAACAGGACTATCAACAGCATTCAGCGTCTCTCAGTTTACCAGCTCGCACTGCGAACAAAACTCCAAAAAATGCATTGGCTCGTTTGAGTTCCTCGGGTATATATAGTTTTCCGACAGGGCATGATGTCGCATGAAATTCTCTAGAATAATCTCCAAATCTCTGTTCCTAAGATTGGGCGAAGAGATGAGCTATAATGCTTGCCTTTTCTAGAACCTTCATTTCTGTCGCCAAGGTTAGGGATTCCATTAAGAATCTCTGTAAATCTCTCTTTCCTACCATAAGACTAACATTGAAGGGAAAAGGTATTTACAGATTCGTAACAATATGAAATTGTCGACGCCGTTTTGTATTTGTTCCTTTGCATGGAGTGAGGGAATGATTTATTATACAAAAGAATCATTCCACCACATTTTGAAGATCCATTGAAAAACATCAAAGCATTGAAGGATTTCTTCAAAACCTCCCTAAAGAGAAGGAACAACCATGGAGGACGATTGCAAGAAAAGCAGACATTTTAATTTTTATCTGTTGTAATAAGTTGATCAAACATATCGCCACATAATCAATAATGAGAACTACTTATTATTGTTATATGCTTTGTGATAAAAATTCAAGGAAAAGAAATATTATTACACTAACTCAAGAAGGATTTTTGTAATTTAATTGCTGTAATAATCATTAACGTCACGCGACATTAAGTGTTGTTCAACTGCTTAAAAATTTCAATTTTCAAAATTTAATAATATTCAAAAATTCAGTTATGTTTTCTGACATTATAAGCATAATAATAAACTAAAATGTTCATGAAATCTTTTTAAAAAGTAGACCTATACTGTCTTATTGCTAAAGTGAGTAGTTTGAACAAGCGAGGAGACGTCTCTGTTTTAACTCGACCGTTTAGCGTTTCATCTCTTTGTAAATTTGTTTGTTACCCAATCACAAAGAAATAGGGATGGGAAAAACCTACCGGTTTTAACCGAAACCCGTTTTTTTCTTTCGGTTAACCGGTTTTCTCGGTAATTTTTTTGTCCCTGTTATAACTGGCTATTTTTTTAAAATACAATAACTGGATAAAAATACCGGATCGGAAAATAGGCACGATTTTAAGTTCGATTCTAAAATTTACCAACTTAAGAAGCTTTGAATTTCATCATCTTAGGCCAATCACCGAAAACCGCTTCCTCGAGGCGTCTCGTCTGTTGGTGGCGGATTACTGAAAGAGTCTTTATGAATGGATAAATATTGGCCAATGGCTTGATTTCCTGTAAAAACAATATTAATAAAAAGTTTTGTCTACAAATGGCTTTTGATTTTTTATTTAAAAAAACCGAAAACCGGCTATTTCAAAAATCGGTTATTTTGAGCGGATATAAACGCCAGGTTAAACCGGAGGTGAAAAAACCTGAATAACCGAAAATCGCTTATCTTTGTAATAATCGAAATCCCTATACCGAAACGCGTTATTCCATTTTCTTCAGATTTGGCACGAGTTTCTTTGAGATCATAAAAATGACGAAAATGTAAGAATTTTTGTTTTTTATTATTCCATTTCAAGATAATGGCCAGATTGAAGTTTTAAATTTAGACAAAATTAAAAAAGTTTGAATGATTTTGATAATGTCCAGATATTTAATCATAATTTCGCTGACACTGATAAAAGCAGACGTTTAATTTTAATATAGTTAATGCTGATTAAAACAAAGGTTTGTGTAAATAATTCACATAAAAAAAGAGAGATCCCAGTTCCATGTTGAGAGTTGCTTTTTTCTGTTTAGTTCCATCTAAATTTGTTTTTCTTGAAAGTGTGTTTGTTAAATGATTCTAGCCAAACGGTTCATATAAAAATCTGAATATTAACCTCCATTCTCGAGCATAAAATTTCAGAACTTTACTCCAGTTAATTTTTTATGTAATTTTTTAAATAAGTTAATGCATTTGTTTTGTAAATACAAGGAGTAAAATTAGTGCATAATATAGGTGTGCAATAGTGTATATTGATTGGTTTAGGATGGTAAATATAGTTTTGTAAGATAGTGCACAGATGGGGGTAAAGAAGGTACCTCCTGGAGAGACAAATTATGATGTCCCTGGAAACAACATTGTTTCAAAATGAATGACAACAATAGATAAATTTTTAAAGACTGCGATGAAGAACAAAAGAAGAAGTTTTTTGGGGGAAGGAGAGATCGACGTCTGCTGCACACAGAACTACTAGTTTATAAATCATTTTACGTTTTCAAAATGATGTCAATGCCAAATGAAGTGAATACCAAGTAATGCACAGAGATAAACGAGCAATATCATTTAAAGATTACAAAATATATCTCCCGAAAAGTGTATAGCTTTTTTAGCTGAAAAAAGAACCATAAACAGTACATGGTATTGTTTCGAAAATCGTTCTGTGAGTGTATGGTGTAAACAGCCCAACACGCAGGATAATGGAGAAAGAAGGTTTATTCACAAAAATGCAGGAAAACACGAAGCGCAGGTAACAGGAAATAATATATCTTGCACAAATTAGCAACGTAAAGAGACAACAATTCACAGGTAATAACAGTTCAGCACTTTGAGATTTAGCATCACAAACAGTCAGCAAATCACTAATAACGGCAATAACAGCACTTTCAATAGCGCTCAGTCACCAGCTTCCTAGCTCGCACTGCAGACGAAACTCCAAAGTTGTTACAGTGGATCAAAACACACCTCTCTGATCCAAGTGCGGCCCTTATGTATTTTCCCTGACTGGCCGTGACGTCACATGGTGTTTTCTCATACATTCGAGCGTATCTTCTTTCCTAATATAGATATCGAGAAAAGGGTCGCATTTTCTGGAATCATCGATTCGTCGCCAAGGTCGCCAAAATAGTCGCCAAGGTCAGGGATCCTAGAATGGCCGCAGCCCGTCATTTCATGCTTACCCCTGTAAAACTCCCTCCCCAACTACAAGACTAGCGAGACAGGAAAGCGACATTACATCTTTGTAACAGTATTTAATTATATTTTAATGAAATTCTGCTTGTTAATAATGAGGGATTCTGCAAAATTAATTTTCGATGTATTTTAAATGCCGCATTTATTTGATTTCTCAATTCAGAAAAGTACTTTAGTATCTGACTACGTCTAAAAGACGGTTTTGGGTCGAAATTCACAAAATTTTTTTATGGTTTTACTTTAAAGCCCATTTATTTAGCTTTCTAAATCTGGGTTTATTTTATTTTTACGATGAATAGAAACGGAGATATAGAATTTTTTATAAAGCACGGTAGCTAAAAACGAAACCGGAAGTTGGCTGTTTTCCCTCGTTATACCCTATACACCGCACTCTGAAGTATAAATTAATTTGCTTTTTATTTATTTCGATTAATTATACACTCTATCTGCAAGTCATGTCAATTTGAATAAGATTTTGAGTTTCGACAAGCTACTATGAACATTTTTGCCAAAATGCACATTTGTGGAGTTACAAAATTCACGTTTTGGGACATTGATAGCTTAATTGTTGTTTAATGATTGATTTTATGGTCTTAAAAGAGTATTTCATGAACTGGGAACAGTTCCTGGCCAACATATACATTGAAATAATATCTTAACCTCAATAACCATAGAATCGTCACTTCTAATAGACAGTCTTTGGCAGGAACAAAAAACGCTAGAAAAAAATTACGGGCTCTCAGAATGAAAAAATGTGTTAAGATTCTAAATAAAGAAGGTATATCCTACAAATGTGACAAATTTCAAAAGAAGTTAAATAAATATATTTTTAATGAAAAGCAAATTAAAACTTTAAACGCGTTTTTTGGAAAACTTATATTTCGTCAAAAGTCACTTACGCAAAACACGATATCTCAAAACATTATCTATATATTTCCTTGAAATTTTGTATATATGTTGTCTTAAGTGTAGTAAAGGCAATGAACTAGACATATAGTTTTGAGATCAATAGTTTTTGATTTCGAGCTGCCTAATGTTGATTATACCTATGTATTTTGTGAAATTTTGAATAAGAGAATACTCGACTGGCCATAACTTTCCTGTAAATGCAAGTATTTCTTAGATCCTAGTTCATTGCCTTCACCATACCTGCAAATGTGCTGTGTAGAGAAATAATTTGAATATATGGATTAGAATTTCTGCTAGAGTGTTTTGCTTTTTGCTCTAATTTTACCCCTTTTTTACCTAAATTATCCCATTTTACTGAATCTCAAGTGACATAAAATTTCCTGACTGGTATTAATGGTTGTTTTGAATCATATTGAGTCAGAAAATGAACTGAAATTGCACATTAAAGCGCTTTTTCAAAAATTCGTTCCCGCACGTAGTCAGATACCTTAAATCAGTACAACAATATGTTTTAGAGTTTCTTAATTTTTGATAATACATCCCTCAAAATACAGAAAGTTAGCAGAGAAGAGATATTAATGTTTCGCGTAAACAAGAAACATATTTTTCTTTCAAAATCTTCTGGCTGGCTCGGAGAAAAACAGAAATCGATGGTTTTCCGGGAATCAGACATATTTCCGATAATTCCTAAGAGTACAAAATACGTGTACCTAATTCAGAAATGTCTGAGTTTAGTGAAAACGAATTCTTCCATGGTATTTTAAATTAAAAATACCACTCGGATTTATACACTTGTTTAAAGTCAGAGGCTTAAAGCTTTATTAAAAAAATCATGAAGAGAGTACGAAATACTCCCTTTCTTCCGATGACTTATTCCCCATTTTGACCATTTCTAAGGCCGTGGGAATATACTTCCCACCAAATTCATCAATTTTTAAATGCATTTTTTAAACTTGGCGTAAGTCCTCGCCAAATTTTTCGATGACACAAAATATCCAGGATGTTCCAATTTCTTATTTCAAACCATAACGAAATGTCTTGATTTGGTAATTAATTATTAATTAATAAAATTAATTAACAAAAAATAATGCCATCCAATAAGCTAAACGATTTTCTTTTCTTAAATTAATCTCAATACCAAAGTTATACCACTATTAGAAAAAAATGGCCTTATAAAGAAAGGGTTGAGCTATTCTTCACAGTTTACTGATTATCCCTTTTCCACTCCAGTTGAATCAATTATATCTAAAAATATTGTACGACTCTGGAAATGATTGTTCTAATTTAACGATGCAGTCTACAGGTTTATAATTGCTGTTAGCAAATAAAGTATGTACCGAATGACATTGAGGTATAAAGCAATCAATTCTAGGGATTGAAAAAATAATTTATTTTGAAAAGTAAGAAACAGATATCATCGCTCACGTACAAACATCGAATTTCCTATTTTTTTAATTAAGTACCATAGATCAGTAGAGAAGTTATTCTGTACAATTAATTTCAATGTGATATAGTGCTACAATCACAGCAGTGATTAAACTGCAATTCACCTGTTATGCTTAACAGTTCGCAGGTATGTATTTCTTCTGTAAACAATTTCTCGCTAGTAAGCAGATGGAAAACAGAAAAGCTGCTAACACTTTGGATCGGAAAAGCAATTAGATACACAATGCTTCACACGTGAGTGTAAAATCTCAATTTAGGGCTTGAAGAGATACAAATTACAGCCGACAATTAAGCTAATGCCCTTTAATTTTATTCATAATTTTTTCAGTATTCTGCAATTTTTATGAAGTCAAAGGATATATGAATGTCAAAAGGATAAATTAAATATCGAAAGGATGTTGTTGAAAATTACATGAATTTTATTTCAGTTTTTGATTATTTTTAACACCTGGACTACGAAAAAAGAAGAAGGAAAAGAAGAGATATAACAATGTTAATCCCTTGACGTACCAATTTATTTCACCTCTCAATTTAGATGACATATCCTGTTTGGGACATTCATTGTTACGTTCTTAAATGGATTATTATTTCAATCTATTTATGAACGTAAAGGATATCCGATATACTCAAGCATGTCCAAATGATTTTTGTCTTTTAAACTAATTCCTATTTTCACTTAATTACAGATTTAGGCACAGGAAAATTCCATTCACGCGTCAGACGCGTTACTGTGTGCGATGGGTTTAACAGATAAAAGAAGTTTTAAAACATGAAATACCTTTCAATAGTTTCCATCTCTCCAGAAAATGTCACCATCTCATTTCGGAATAAATAGAAACCAATGTAAAACCTCTGAGG
>BGPR01038917.1:0-14504 GCA_013235015.1 Araneus ventricosus | reverse complement strand
AATATTAATATTAATAAGTAAATAATAAATACGGGGAACTATTTTTTAAAAAAATATGTCGGATAGTATAAAGGCCGGATAGTTGAAAGTCTAATGAATATTAATATTCGACCATTCATTAGTCGCGCATTGCAATCAAAGAGTAAAAACCTATTGCTGCTCCACACCAAGCATAATCGAGAATGAAAATTGCAATCACAAGACACAGGTGGTATAATAACTTAGATGAGAAAAGTTAAAATGACTTTAAGATATTTGAATATCAAACTGTACTTAACTTATATGTTTGAAAGTCTACAGATTTCAAATTGCTAAATCTCTAGACATCATTAGTATATTAATTTAAAATATGAAGCGATTAAAATTTATAAGAACGCGGTTAATATTGCTGCTTTGAAGATGCACAGATTAAATAACAAAAATCTCATTAATAACCAAATTAGTTGTCTGAACTTCATGAATAAATTGGAAACTGTTATATAAACATTTTACATTGTAACTAAAAAAACCATCATCAGTTTTGATGTAAAAGAGATCCATCAATTATTTTAGAATGAGCAACATTAATGAAATAATAACGTAAGTTAAAACAAATTTCTTAAAACTTCTATAGTAAACTTTTCCGCTTCGAAAACGATTTTTAATTTCTATAGTGAACTTTTCCGCTTCGAAAACGATTTTTAATTATATTTCTAACATTTATAGCGACTTAAATTCGAAGTGTTTTAAAATGGACTTCAATAATCTCGAAGAGCCATAAAAAGAGAAAGCATTGGTTCATCATTCCTTCAGTTGATTTCCAGAAAAAACTATTCTTTGTACTTTACTGCACATAGTACGTGCATCGCGGATATGCGCAGAAAAAAACCCCTCATCACAACCTAAAAGAAAAGCAAATAGAACAGACGTTCTCTTATTGTCAGCTTCCTAACTATCCGTTGATTAGATTGGCTGTTGTCGAAGTTCTTATTCTATATAGATGGCTGAGTTCTGAGAATGGAATTCCAGATGTTTTGGATCCTTTTTTGCGAACAACAAAGAATTTCTTTTAGACGCATTTTCTTTTTAAAAAACTTTTTTAAAGGTTTCTTTTCTCATTCTAAAGAGAGTTTTTTCCCCAGTCTTTGTGCTAAAGCAAACAAAGACGATAAATTAGCAAAAGGTGATACAAAGTGACAGGCGGGTTGTTAAAACCGTATATCTTCATTTCTCTTACTTTTGTACGTTTCAAATGTTTTTTCTCCGTCTGTACGTCTTTTTCACTAAGACAAGGACGAACACACTGAAAAATAACCACGGAAGAGAAAAAAGTTTTTCAGTGATCTATACAAAACTAAGAAAAGGCCTTCTGTGGAAGCATCATTTTCAATTTACATATTTAATTACGTATTTATTTAGAATGTGAACAAACACTTTCGATTACAAAAAATAATATGTTTTTTAAAGTTAGGAATTACATTGTATAACATTTAAACCCTTTAAAGGACATTTTTTAAACAGAAATGGTATATTAAAATATTTTTGGGATTGAAACTGATTTAAAAAAATTAATTATCTTATGAGATAAAATTAATCTATTTATAAATTATTTCAATTAGTTAATATTTAACTTACAAATCAAGGCTCTTCGTTATGGTTTCAGTTGAAACATCTAGGTTTTCGTTCCATAGAAAAATTTGGAGAGAACTTACGCCAACCGTCTTTTCAGAGTTAAGTGTTGGCACATGACTATCACAAATTAAAAATATTAATAAATGTGATCGATAAAATTTATTAATATCTTTCGGGGGGGGGAGTGAAGTTATTAAAAGAATGCAGCTCTAATCAGAAGTGGTAAATAATTTATAATGAACATTTAAAAATTGATGAATTTGGCCGTTAAGGTATCCGACTGTGTTCGGAGATATTTTTTTGAAAAATAACTTATATATATTTTAATGTTATTTTTCAACTGCATATGTTTTAAAACTATGAAAATATTGTAAAATTAGGTTTTCAAAATAATATTTTTTTAAAGAAACTGAGAAATTTGAAGAAAAATGACTAAAATAATTGCCTTACGCTAACAGCCATAGACAAAATCATATTCTAAATACACATAAATCCTTGTACATTTTTATGACAGTTATTTGTGTTATGCTCTAAAATATTTCTTGTACTTCAAAATAGTTTTGAGATATAGCTGAACATAGTTACTAAACTGGTAATTTTTCATAAAAAATGCTTTTCGTTTATATTTGAGCACTTAAAAATAATACTTGATTTTAAAATTGACCTTAGTTTTAGAGGATAACATCAAGCATATTACAGGAAACAATCTCAGAAAATTTCATATCAATACTTGAATAACTTTTTGAGAAATCATTGTTACGGTCGACAGTTTTCCTCAAAAATATCATTTCTCAGAAAACACATTTAAAGTTTTCATGCAACATAAAACAATGCTTACAGTTCGGTAATAAAACAGCTGTAACTACATTTGTAATTCACGCAGAGTAAAAAGTAAGACAGTTTAGAAAGCTGGTTAAACAGGCTACAAAATTAAGTCATAAAAAGGTTTTTTGATAATTTCATCGAAAACGACGATTTTAAACCAGTCGGATACCTTAAGTATACTTCCTGCGGCCTAGAAGAAGGTTAAGATGTTCCACACCTTACATGTAAATGAAAATTCCTAAGCCTAAGCAACAATAATAAAGTAAAGATACAAATGTGTACTCTGACAAACATCAGCATGTTTAAATAATAAATCTCTAAAGTTTAGGATGATAATTATGTAAAATCAAAGATTTTCGATTTATGTATTTCAGATTTTAATGATAGTTGAAAATTCAGTGACTAAGGGGCTTTCAGCGGTTAGTTAAAAAGACGTAAAAATCAAAATTTTTTTGGCGATGCAAAATAGAGATTGTAAATTAAGCAACGATCGATGACATGCAAATAGATTTAAAAATAAAGCAAATATTTTTTTTCCTACAAAATGATATGTGTTCGAAACTCGGCGCTTGATCGGACTAATTCTTTGGCGAATAATCAAAAATACATTTTAGATCAATAATGCGATGCATCTGAATAAAGAAACTGATTGCTTGGAAAGAATTGCACAGACTGCTGAAATTAAGCAAAAAAATATCGCCTGGCATTTTTGTTTCGTCCTCCCGAATAAAATTTTTTATCTCTTCGGACACAACAGCGTGTCTCGAATTATAGAATTTTTAATATTTAAATATGTAATTGAATAAAAGTAACAATTAATTTAAAAACAAAAACATCTATACCAGGAGTCCTTTACGTTCTTATACGGAATGAAATATCAGTAAATGTCTAAAATGGGATGTGCTATCTAAATAGCAGGTTAAATGAATTCTGTGATCAAGAGCTCAGCTTCTAAGGTTAAGGATGTACAGTTTATTTATTTAACATATATTACTTCAGAAAATTTGTCCTATTAGTATTCTTTTCTTTTAAAAGGTAATCAATGTTTCGATCGATTGTACTGGTATATTGAGCGTTATAAATTTCGCTGTGCCTGCCAGATCTTTAAGGAACCAAAGTTCTTTTCCAAATGTGTATTCTAAATTTAATTACATTAACAGGTTCTCGTTATATAAATTTTATGACTTTTAACAGGATCTCTGGCGAACTGGACATTTACCATATATCTCCTACTGTTTTTAAATCGAATTGTTTTCAACTTTTAAATACATGACCTGATTTCTTTTTCTTTTTTACGCTTGACTATACATATTAAGATTTTTATGCGTTGGTATAGTGTTTGTGTGTGTTTGACTTCTTGATTTAATGTTATAAATTTTTGAAAAAAATTGTGATTTTTTAATAATTTTAATGTGACGGTATGCAACATGGACTTTTGGAACCTCATTGTGTTTTCACTGCTTTTGTAAATTGCATGTTTTCGTTTTAAAACATTTATGTGTTTACATTTTTATAATTAATGTGGTTTTGAGTTTTGAACTGTTGTATTCTCTGCAGTTACCTACTTTTTTTCCCTTTGTGTTTTAATTCACTTTGTGGCTTGCGTTTTCTTGCATGTTTTTGATCATGCACTCTGTAAATGGAGTCATCTCTGTAGTGTGCTTTCTCTGAATAAATAAATTAGTAGAGTTGGAAGGGAATAATTAAAAGGAAGTAATGTCTAACTTTTATCTCTTCACTAAAAATTATTATTTTTTATTTAATTGACAATGACAGCGAAATCATAAACATTTTAATGTTCTAAACTAGACGACAACTTTGGAATATATGAATAGACTCCAAATAGATTTGAAATGAATCTAAGCTTTGAAACTGAATCTTTTCTTTGATCTTGAATCTTAAAATTTAACCCTTAAACGTCCCGTGTTGCCTTTAAACAACATACCCAATTTTGTCTTCTAAAATCTTGAGAATAAGACAAACTCTAATGCCTGTTGTTGCCAATCGGACACATACTGAAATTTTTATTAAATCAATTTGCAATATATAGATGGCAGTCTGAGTGCTGATAAAACAATGAAAATAAATTGACGTTTTTCGCTTGAAGCTGTATTTTTTAGCTTTGTTTGTATATATACTTGAGAATACCATATTTTATTCTGCGATGTTGAAAGAAATTTCTTATCCATATTATTATTTATCGAAATTCATCTGTGTTTGACATTATAGAAATTTATCAAGGAATTTTTTTATGAAATAAAGGCCAGTGTCGTAAGTTGGTAACAAACGTTTTTTTACCTTAAACCATACTTGAAAAAAAAAATAAGATTTTTAAAGTATTTTTCCCTTGTTATATTCAAGAAATGACAGTCAAAAAATATTTTTTTAAAAATCGGGCTTTTAAGGGTTAAGGGAAGTTGAAAAAATTATCCAATGGAGATAATTTACGTGACATCGCAGTGCAAGACAAAAGTAAAAGTGAGTGCCATTTTAGGATCGAATTTTCTTCGCAAAAGAAATGCAAATAATTCCAAAGTTAAACTGGCGAGCCACATTTAAAACCATTCACGCGAGAATAAATTGGTTCTATTAATTTTTGATGTTATGATTACAAATAGAATACTTTTTACCCTATAAGCTAAATATTCTTTTGTATATATTGCACGCTTCTCTCGTAATGAATTTTATATTGTTTTGAAAAGATATCAGTATGGTTACGGATTGAAATTTTGTTCAGTTGAAAGATACACCTTTCTAAGTCCGTGGGAAGTATATTTTATGGTCAATGTGATTAATAGGTTATTATTAATAAAAAAAATAGTCATTATTAATAATAACCACTTGAAAATCCGATTACTGTTAATAAAAACTGCTTAAAGATCCGGTTATTATTAATAACAACCGATTAATCATATTGACCGTAACATTTACATACCAGCAAATTCATCAATTCTTAAATATCCTTCGTAGTCTATTTTACCACCTCTGACTTCAGCTGTTAACTCTTAATAACTTCAGAAACACAAAAAAATATCAATAAAAACTTTGACCTCATAATATGGCTTTAACAATCAGATTAACTATCAATTAGTTATTATTTTGATATAGTAATACTCCAACCCAAATGCTGGAAAAAATACTGACGTAAATGTTCGCCAAATTTTGAGATGAAATAAAAAGCCTAAATGTTTTAATTTCTTAACTCAAACCATAACGAAATGGCTTTATTAGTTGATTCATGAATCGGATTAACAAATCAAATTAATTTTTATCTAATAAGCTAACTGCTTTTCTCAAATTTATCGTCATTCTATAAAATATTTTAAAATAGCATTACTAGAAAAAATGACTCTTCAAAAGGTTAAATATTGTCAGACCTGGTGTCCGGTATACCGGACATCAATTTTGAACTGATCTTATTAATTCAATAATTGACGAAACTACATGCTGCTTTTTTATTTGATTCTCGATTTTTTTATCAGTATAATCGTAGCAAGAATGTTTCGTTTCGGGCATGGAATAATTTCATTTTTAATTTTTTCAAAAAAAAAAAAATTGAGAAAATCACCGTTCATCTCAAAATGGAGCTCGGTGGTGAATTTTGTTTTTCAAGTAATTTCTTGTTTTTACTCCTTTTTTACCATTTAAAAGGCTTCTACAATATTTTATTACTCTTTGACAACCATTTTAAAGTGAAATTTGTGTCTTTTTTTAGTTGAAATATCCGGTATTGTCCGGATGCCGGACATGGGGTAACTTCTTTAATTTTTCATCTACAGGCTTGAAACTTCATTTTTGATTTTATCTTTGCAGTAGTACACAGTGCGCCAAAGGAAAAAATTCCAACTCCATTATTTCATAATTCCGACTGAAGGGGTTAAAACATTCTTTAGTATTCAAAGTTCGGTCAGGATGGACGAAGCCAAATTTAGAAAAAATCAGGCAGGGATGAGCTTAAAAGAAGCTTCGTGATTGGTTGTATTTACCAAGCAAATGGAATTTTATACGATATACATACTAGTACAAAGAAAGCGAAGAAAGGAAATTGAAAATTCTTTTTTGCCACTCTTTTGCTACATCTTTGTAAATAAGTTATATCCCCAAAGTATATAAGCAAGCCTTTATTCGTATTTTAGGCGATATAAATGTTATCCTGTCGTTTATCATTTTCACGAATATCATAAACTTTTGGATTGAAAAATAGAAGTATAAAAACACTCTTATTACTGTAAATCGCTATTATTTCTTATGAAAATTTTTAAAACACTGTATCCTTATAAACTAGATGTGGAATCAACATTTTTCAAAACTACTCGACATTCAAAGAGTTATCTAAAGAATGTGCTACAAAAAATAAATTATTTGAAACCAAATATATAATTTTAACAGCTATTAGGAAAAATTAATGGTTATTCCTCTTTCAGATTTCAATAGCAATGGCTCTCTAAGGGAATATTGAGTTGCATGCATACTTTTATGTCAAAACGCACACGATACAATTTTTTATTCAAACAATTTACACAGGATTTTATTGAGATCGGTAGAACTTGCTTTGTTGATAATCAAAATAATTGCGTAGTCTTTTAAGGAATATCTTTTGAGGATGCGGCATACAAAGTGCAATGCACGTCTAATTAGTTTTTGGATCGGTAAAGGTAAAATTTCTTTAACACGTTCACGCTGGCGCTGCAATTCATGTTTCTCTCCCATGGGCTGCTACCCTAAGAGCACTTTGCTTTATCAGGCGGAGAATGAAATTTTACCGCAATGATAACCATTACTGCTCTTTATTATTTTAGTACTATTGCTGTCAGTGCTTTTGCCATCATTTTGTTTGAAATGTTTTAAAAAATTGCATAGAAATAAATAGGCAATTATGTTTATAGTATTGAATTGTTATGTTTGTATTTTCGAATTTATTAAATAAGTTATATTTACAGTATTGAAATAAAATAACTATTTTTTTCAATTAATATACGTTAAATTTCCATTATTTTAATTTTCAACAATATGGAATTTTTTTTCTAGAGCTTGAAAACAATCAACTGGAAAAATTGGTGAAAATTTAAAATAGAATCTTAACTTAAGCTTTAAACAAGAATAAACATTTTTTTTTATTTATAAACAAATTTTAAAGAATAAAATTTAGAAAATAAAATGTATACAGTGTTTAAGTTGCAGCAGCAAAAAAAATAATAAGAGCACAATGGAAATCAAGATCATACAAAGAAAGCCAAAATCAAAATAAACTCAGAGGAAATCGAATAAAACCAAAAGCAAACAAAGAATCCATTCTAGTCCAATTTTTTTCAAGTTACTAAATGAACTAAATTGTTGGTGGTATGCACAGACTGATGAAACACTGAAGTGCGAGCCACCGGTGGTACGTGCTGCCCCCGGGTGGGACATATCAGTGCGAGCCACCGGTGATACGCACCGCCTGATGGGGCATCTAAGTGCGAGCCACCGGTGGTACGTGAACGTGTTAAAGTATAGTGAAATTCCTTTAGTACGTCGCTCGTTAGCACGCCGTTCTCATTTTTGCCTTGTTTGGCCCCGGCCCCGATTAAATTCAATATTTTAAAAAATCTTTGTAGCAAGCGTCATGGGTATTCTATAGTGGAATTTTCCGCATATCCTAGACTTCCAACACATTAAAATTTCATTCCCCCTCGAAATACAGCTACCCAAAGGGCAAGTTCTTACATCAAGCGACTCACAGTCTTCTCAATCTTGTATGAAGAAATTAACAGCCGATTGACGGATGGTGTCGGGGAGTTCATGGTATTGTTACGAAAATCGTCCAGTGGGAGTACGATGAAAGCAATCCAACAAACTGGATAACGGAAAACGATGCCTTATTCTAAGCATATTCCAGAAATTAAAAACACCCGCAAACAGTAAATCACTAATAGATAACAGTAACAGGACTATCAACAGCATTCAGCGTCTCTCAGTTTACCAGCTCGCACTGCGAACAAAACTCCAAAAAATGCATTGGCTCGTTTGAGTTCCTCGGGTATATATAGTTTTCCGACAGGGCATGATGTCGCATGAAATTCTCTAGAATAATCTCCAAATCTCTGTTCCTAAGATTGGGCGAAGAGATGAGCTATAATGCTTGCCTTTTCTAGAACCTTCATTTCTGTCGCCAAGGTTAGGGATTCCATTAAGAATCTCTGTAAATCTCTCTTTCCTACCATAAGACTAACATTGAAGGGAAAAGGTATTTACAGATTCGTAACAATATGAAATTGTCGACGCCGTTTTGTATTTGTTCCTTTGCATGGAGTGAGGGAATGATTTATTATACAAAAGAATCATTCCACCACATTTTGAAGATCCATTGAAAAACATCAAAGCATTGAAGGATTTCTTCAAAACCTCCCTAAAGAGAAGGAACAACCATGGAGGACGATTGCAAGAAAAGCAGACATTTTAATTTTTATCTGTTGTAATAAGTTGATCAAACATATCGCCACATAATCAATAATGAGAACTACTTATTATTGTTATATGCTTTGTGATAAAAATTCAAGGAAAAGAAATATTATTACACTAACTCAAGAAGGATTTTTGTAATTTAATTGCTGTAATAATCATTAACGTCACGCGACATTAAGTGTTGTTCAACTGCTTAAAAATTTCAATTTTCAAAATTTAATAATATTCAAAAATTCAGTTATGTTTTCTGACATTATAAGCATAATAATAAACTAAAATGTTCATGAAATCTTTTTAAAAAGTAGACCTATACTGTCTTATTGCTAAAGTGAGTAGTTTGAACAAGCGAGGAGACGTCTCTGTTTTAACTCGACCGTTTAGCGTTTCATCTCTTTGTAAATTTGTTTGTTACCCAATCACAAAGAAATAGGGATGGGAAAAACCTACCGGTTTTAACCGAAACCCGTTTTTTTCTTTCGGTTAACCGGTTTTCTCGGTAATTTTTTTGTCCCTGTTATAACTGGCTATTTTTTTAAAATACAATAACTGGATAAAAATACCGGATCGGAAAATAGGCACGATTTTAAGTTCGATTCTAAAATTTACCAACTTAAGAAGCTTTGAATTTCATCATCTTAGGCCAATCACCGAAAACCGCTTCCTCGAGGCGTCTCGTCTGTTGGTGGCGGATTACTGAAAGAGTCTTTATGAATGGATAAATATTGGCCAATGGCTTGATTTCCTGTAAAAACAATATTAATAAAAAGTTTTGTCTACAAATGGCTTTTGATTTTTTATTTAAAAAAACCGAAAACCGGCTATTTCAAAAATCGGTTATTTTGAGCGGATATAAACGCCAGGTTAAACCGGAGGTGAAAAAACCTGAATAACCGAAAATCGCTTATCTTTGTAATAATCGAAATCCCTATACCGAAACGCGTTATTCCATTTTCTTCAGATTTGGCACGAGTTTCTTTGAGATCATAAAAATGACGAAAATGTAAGAATTTTTGTTTTTTATTATTCCATTTCAAGATAATGGCCAGATTGAAGTTTTAAATTTAGACAAAATTAAAAAAGTTTGAATGATTTTGATAATGTCCAGATATTTAATCATAATTTCGCTGACACTGATAAAAGCAGACGTTTAATTTTAATATAGTTAATGCTGATTAAAACAAAGGTTTGTGTAAATAATTCACATAAAAAAAGAGAGATCCCAGTTCCATGTTGAGAGTTGCTTTTTTCTGTTTAGTTCCATCTAAATTTGTTTTTCTTGAAAGTGTGTTTGTTAAATGATTCTAGCCAAACGGTTCATATAAAAATCTGAATATTAACCTCCATTCTCGAGCATAAAATTTCAGAACTTTACTCCAGTTAATTTTTTATGTAATTTTTTAAATAAGTTAATGCATTTGTTTTGTAAATACAAGGAGTAAAATTAGTGCATAATATAGGTGTGCAATAGTGTATATTGATTGGTTTAGGATGGTAAATATAGTTTTGTAAGATAGTGCACAGATGGGGGTAAAGAAGGTACCTCCTGGAGAGACAAATTATGATGTCCCTGGAAACAACATTGTTTCAAAATGAATGACAACAATAGATAAATTTTTAAAGACTGCGATGAAGAACAAAAGAAGAAGTTTTTTGGGGGAAGGAGAGATCGACGTCTGCTGCACACAGAACTACTAGTTTATAAATCATTTTACGTTTTCAAAATGATGTCAATGCCAAATGAAGTGAATACCAAGTAATGCACAGAGATAAACGAGCAATATCATTTAAAGATTACAAAATATATCTCCCGAAAAGTGTATAGCTTTTTTAGCTGAAAAAAGAACCATAAACAGTACATGGTATTGTTTCGAAAATCGTTCTGTGAGTGTATGGTGTAAACAGCCCAACACGCAGGATAATGGAGAAAGAAGGTTTATTCACAAAAATGCAGGAAAACACGAAGCGCAGGTAACAGGAAATAATATATCTTGCACAAATTAGCAACGTAAAGAGACAACAATTCACAGGTAATAACAGTTCAGCACTTTGAGATTTAGCATCACAAACAGTCAGCAAATCACTAATAACGGCAATAACAGCACTTTCAATAGCGCTCAGTCACCAGCTTCCTAGCTCGCACTGCAGACGAAACTCCAAAGTTGTTACAGTGGATCAAAACACACCTCTCTGATCCAAGTGCGGCCCTTATGTATTTTCCCTGACTGGCCGTGACGTCACATGGTGTTTTCTCATACATTCGAGCGTATCTTCTTTCCTAATATAGATATCGAGAAAAGGGTCGCATTTTCTGGAATCATCGATTCGTCGCCAAGGTCGCCAAAATAGTCGCCAAGGTCAGGGATCCTAGAATGGCCGCAGCCCGTCATTTCATGCTTACCCCTGTAAAACTCCCTCCCCAACTACAAGACTAGCGAGACAGGAAAGCGACATTACATCTTTGTAACAGTATTTAATTATATTTTAATGAAATTCTGCTTGTTAATAATGAGGGATTCTGCAAAATTAATTTTCGATGTATTTTAAATGCCGCATTTATTTGATTTCTCAATTCAGAAAAGTACTTTAGTATCTGACTACGTCTAAAAGACGGTTTTGGGTCGAAATTCACAAAATTTTTTTATGGTTTTACTTTAAAGCCCATTTATTTAGCTTTCTAAATCTGGGTTTATTTTATTTTTACGATGAATAGAAACGGAGATATAGAATTTTTTATAAAGCACGGTAGCTAAAAACGAAACCGGAAGTTGGCTGTTTTCCCTCGTTATACCCTATACACCGCACTCTGAAGTATAAATTAATTTGCTTTTTATTTATTTCGATTAATTATACACTCTATCTGCAAGTCATGTCAATTTGAATAAGATTTTGAGTTTCGACAAGCTACTATGAACATTTTTGCCAAAATGCACATTTGTGGAGTTACAAAATTCACGTTTTGGGACATTGATAGCTTAATTGTTGTTTAATGATTGATTTTATGGTCTTAAAAGAGTATTTCATGAACTGGGAACAGTTCCTGGCCAACATATACATTGAAATAATATCTTAACCTCAATAACCATAGAATCGTCACTTCTAATAGACAGTCTTTGGCAGGAACAAAAAACGCTAGAAAAAAATTACGGGCTCTCAGAATGAAAAAATGTGTTAAGATTCTAAATAAAGAAGGTATATCCTACAAATGTGACAAATTTCAAAAGAAGTTAAATAAATATATTTTTAATGAAAAGCAAATTAAAACTTTAAACGCGTTTTTTGGAAAACTTATATTTCGTCAAAAGTCACTTACGCAAAACACGATATCTCAAAACATTATCTATATATTTCCTTGAAATTTTGTATATATGTTGTCTTAAGTGTAGTAAAGGCAATGAACTAGACATATAGTTTTGAGATCAATAGTTTTTGATTTCGAGCTGCCTAATGTTGATTATACCTATGTATTTTGTGAAATTTTGAATAAGAGAATACTCGACTGGCCATAACTTTCCTGTAAATGCAAGTATTTCTTAGATCCTAGTTCATTGCCTTCACCATACCTGCAAATGTGCTGTGTAGAGAAATAATTTGAATATATGGATTAGAATTTCTGCTAGAGTGTTTTGCTTTTTGCTCTAATTTTACCCCTTTTTTACCTAAATTATCCCATTTTACTGAATCTCAAGTGACATAAAATTTCCTGACTGGTATTAATGGTTGTTTTGAATCATATTGAGTCAGAAAATGAACTGAAATTGCACATTAAAGCGCTTTTTCAAAAATTCGTTCCCGCACGTAGTCAGATACCTTAAATCAGTACAACAATATGTTTTAGAGTTTCTTAATTTTTGATAATACATCCCTCAAAATACAGAAAGTTAGCAGAGAAGAGATATTAATGTTTCGCGTAAACAAGAAACATATTTTTCTTTCAAAATCTTCTGGCTGGCTCGGAGAAAAACAGAAATCGATGGTTTTCCGGGAATCAGACATATTTCCGATAATTCCTAAGAGTACAAAATACGTGTACCTAATTCAGAAATGTCTGAGTTTAGTGAAAACGAATTCTTCCATGGTATTTTAAATTAAAAATACCACTCGGATTTATACACTTGTTTAAAGTCAGAGGCTTAAAGCTTTATTAAAAAAATCATGAAGAGAGTACGAAATACTCCCTTTCTTCCGATGACTTATTCCCCATTTTGACCATTTCTAAGGCCGTGGGAATATACTTCCCACCAAATTCATCAATTTTTAAATGCATTTTTTAAACTTGGCGTAAGTCCTCGCCAAATTTTTCGATGACACAAAATATCCAGGATGTTCCAATTTCTTATTTCAAACCATAACGAAATGTCTTGATTTGGTAATTAATTATTAATTAATAAAATTAATTAACAAAAAATAATGCCATCCAATAAGCTAAACGATTTTCTTTTCTTAAATTAATCTCAATACCAAAGTTATACCACTATTAGAAAAAAATGGCCTTATAAAGAAAGGGTTGAGCTATTCTTCACAGTTTACTGATTATCCCTTTTCCACTCCAGTTGAATCAATTATATCTAAAAATATTGTACGACTCTGGAAATGATTGTTCTAATTTAACGATGCAGTCTACAGGTTTATAATTGCTGTTAGCAAATAAAGTATGTACCGAATGACATTGAGGTATAAAGCAATCAATTCTAGGGATTGAAAAAATAATTTATTTTGAAAAGTAAGAAACAGATATCATCGCTCACGTACAAACATCGAATTTCCTATTTTTTTAATTAAGTACCATAGATCAGTAGAGAAGTTATTCTGTACAATTAATTTCAATGTGATATAGTGCTACAATCACAGCAGTGATTAAACTGCAATTCACCTGTTATGCTTAACAGTTCGCAGGTATGTATTTCTTCTGTAAACAATTTCTCGCTAGTAAGCAGATGGAAAACAGAAAAGCTGCTAACACTTTGGATCGGAAAAGCAATTAGATACACAATGCTTCACACGTGAGTGTAAAATCTCAATTTAGGGCTTGAAGAGATACAAATTACAGCCGACAATTAAGCTAATGCCCTTTAATTTTATTCATAATTTTTTCAGTATTCTGCAATTTTTATGAAGTCAAAGGATATATGAATGTCAAAAGGATAAATTAAATATCGAAAGGATGTTGTTGAAAATTACATGAATTTTATTTCAGTTTTTGATTATTTTTAACACCTGGACTACGAAAAAAGAAGAAGGAAAAGAAGAGATATAACAATGTTAATCCCTTGACGTACCAATTTATTTCACCTCTCAATTTAGATGACATATCCTGTTTGGGACATTCATTGTTACGTTCTTAAATGGATTATTATTTCAATCTATTTATGAACGTAAAGGATATCCGATATACTCAAGCATGTCCAAATGATTTTTGTCTTTTAAACTAATTCCTATTTTCACTTAATTACAGATTTAGGCACAGGAAAATTCCATTCACGCGTCAGACGCGTTACTGTGTGCGATGGGTTTAACAGATAAAAGAAGTTTTAAAACATGAAATACCTTTCAATAGTTTCCATCTCTCCAGAAAATGTCACCATCTCATTTCGGAATAAATAGAAACCAATGTAAAACCTCTGAGG
>BGPR01038915.1:0-14505 GCA_013235015.1 Araneus ventricosus | reverse complement strand
AATACCTGGAGGTTGAATTTTGGCCTCTCTCCTTTCATACTTCGCACACAATTAAGTGAAAAATGCGTGTTCCGTAGCTCGTAAACGTGATAATTATCTTTTATCGTGTTTTTTCTCAAATTAACTCTTCAAAGCAGTTCGTACAGCTGTCAGACGACGAGAAAACAACAAGGCAGAATTTTAGTTAGATTTCATGATGAAGATTGTGGTGTTCATTACATTAGTTTTTACGAATTCTTCTTCCACTGAGGAATAGAACTAATAAGGTATGTTTTATTTAATTTATCATTATAGAGTTCAATAATATGTGGCAATAAATATTTAATGGAATTACATAAGTTCATTCAGCTTCAGAAAAGAAATGATATTTAACAAATCTCGTAAAAATTCTGAATATTTATATATACACGTTTAATACCACATTCACAGTTTTAATGTATAAATTTAAACTTATTAACCTCGCTGCTTCCATTTAAATTCAGTGTAACATTTCAAATTTTTTTTAACAAAATATTTCTTTAAATTCAGTAAATTTATTTATTATTTAGAGTGAAGATTAAAAATTTTAATCTGTGTTCTATTCACATTTTTATTTTCATCTTGGAATTGATTGTGATAGAAGATTACTGAATTATTAGATAAGCATTTTAGATAACATTGATGCCTCCAAAATAAATTAAGAATTTTCCAGAGAGAAATCCCAGAAAAAATTTAGAATTTTATTTTATTTATAATTACTAATATAATAGTCCAGATCTCTCTCTCAGTAACGCTCTGACGTCGCCAACAATAAAATTCGCTCCATAGAACTGCGAGACGTTAAACAGCATTATTTCATTTTTAGAGAACCTAAATTTTATTAATTTTAAATTTAAAAGAGTGATTGTCGTTCTAATTTCAAATTTAATAGCTCTAAAATAGTGAAATAAAATTTTCTATCCATTGATATAAAATTTATCTCGCTATGATCAATAGTTCCCGAGAAATTTTAAATTATATTAATCCTATATTTCAAATTAATTTCCGTTTTTTAATAGAAAGTAGTAAATTACGTCAGTGGTATATCATGCGCGTGACATAATTTGGACGCCACGATGTATTTGCTTATTTATTGCAATTGTGATGATATAATTTGATAATATTCTTTGTCAACGTTTGACAAGCAGAGAAGTGCTTTCTTTTGAGTAGACAGCTGAAGTACAAGGAAAATTGGTTAACAACAAAAAATATTTCACACGGAATGTTGTTCACCAAGAGGTTTTTTGAATAAATAAATGTGTAAATAAAAAAATATATATCTTGTCATAAAACATATGTTTATTTCATTTGTTTTCAATCAATGTTAAACATTTCTCTCACAAATATATCTATTTAAACACGTCGAATTTGATTGGAAATCTCTCGAATGAAGAGGCAATTTTCACCCGTCATAATATGACGGGTGATTTTCTAGTTAGTTTATAAACAGTTATAATAGTTTCCTTTGGTTAGTTTAGTTTAGTTCTATTCATGTCCGTTCTGAAGCAAAACGAGGGTTGTTTTGGGACGAACCTCGTAATTTTGAACCGCAGTCAGATGATGAGGACGACACCTGAACCAGGGCCGTACCGAGGGGGTGGCGAGATTGGCCCCCGCAAATGGCGCAGGCAGAACGGGGGGCGCAAAAATGACAATTTAAAAAACTTAGTTTAAGAGTTAGATTCGTACGATCTGCTGTGCAAAAAAAAAATGAGAATAAGTCTTCAGTGGCTCACTAAACATTACGGGAGTGACTATTTGTTTTGTCCAGTGGTCATGTTGCCAGCTTGTCTGGTTGTAATCCTCTTACAGAGAAAGAGAGAGAGAGAAAAAGTGTCTGCACCCTTTCTTGGAACTTTGAGTTTCTTGCTGCCGCAGGAAAAAAGGGTCCCTCCAGCAAGGCGAAAAGGGCCTTGCTTTGACCATGGGTGTGGTTCTTGCTTAGAGATGGAAAAACAACATGCTTTTTCTTCTTTTTTGCATCTCATTTTACAGTCGTAAAATAGATGGACAAGGGAACTCGTCTGCCTTAAGATTCTTCTTCGAACCCATAAGGCGCTGATAAGACGGGAGGGAGGGCAAAACATTCACGTAATTTGACTATTAAAATCTCAAAGGAAGAAGGGAATCGCGCTTTTTCTTAGAGTTTTGTGTTTCAGGTTGGGGAGGTCTTATTTTTATCTTGTCTACTATATTGTAGAAATGATAAAGCGGCCTCGTTCTTGTTGGACGAGTGGTCCTTTGGTGTTTCTTTAGTGGCAAGTAATACGAAAAAAATGTTGCATTTCTATTTTTGTTCCATCAGAGTGGGCGCATAAAGAAATACTTGGATATTTTCGTTCTTTTCTAAGGAGATAAATTAGTTTTAAAGAGGTGAGCTCAAATTATTTCTGTATTTTTAAATTGCTTTTGTTGTATTAAATACTAGCCGCCTTCTACTGCTAGCTGATTCGCCCATTTTATTAATTATATATTATTTATGCCAACCAATTTTAAAAACATCAACTGATTTAATTTTTCGCAAGCTAATTTTAAATAAATTTTATGGCAATATGTTTTGCATTTAATAAAATTAATGATTTTGATTGTTACTTTCAGCTGTTAAAAAAGTCTTAGGCAGAATGGCTCTTTAATATCATTAAACGAAATGAAAATTAATTTTTATTTCGATCATGCATAATTCAGATTTGAATTAATTTATTACACTTTATTTATCTAACTATAACTTGAATGTTTTGCCTAATTATTACAAATAAATAGATGGTATGGTTTCCATTGAAGATTTTCTGCCCTAAGTGAAAAAATGAATTTTAGATCATAGCTAAAAAGGAAATCTATCAAAATAATATAGTAAATCTATTAAAAAATAAATTTATTTCAAATAGCAAAGAATTAACAAAAAATTAGACTAAAAAAACTGGAAAAGCAATGAAAATGGCAGCATTTCACTACAATAAAAGAAGGTTTTATACTGTAATAATCAAAATAAATTTTTATATCACGTTTTTTAACATAAGAGAAACATTAAATTAAACATTAAGAGAAATATTAAATTAAACATTAAGAGGAATATTAAATTAAAGATTTGATGAATCAGTGAAATTGGTTTGACTTTCAATCCGCCATTGTTGTAAATTATACATAAAAATATTTTTTTTTAAAAAATGTCAAATTTAAGAAAAAATTACACGACAACTAGACTGTTATCATTTGAAAGATAATTTTTTTGAGATATAAGACAGTGTAGAAATTATTTTTAAATGATAATATTTCCGGTTATTATCGCTGAACTTCCCCCTCCCCCCAAAAAAATATTTCTTAAGTTTTAATTAATTAAAGTTTTAAAAAACTCACTGAGGTGTACTTTGCCACCCTTCATAGTAGGTTTGTATCAAATTTGACAACTCTAGGCTCAACGGTCTGTCTTGTAGAACACCAACAGACAGTCACCTATGCATACATGCGCTATTTAGTAAAATATATGCTCTTTTTGTATGCATACAAAAGCATGATAACAAGCAAAGTATAAAATTAATTTTATAGTATATCGTGTTAGAGTTTATTGTATAAAAAATCTAATGCAACTATTCTACACCAAATTCATGATCTTCTCGATTTTACTTGTCTTGATAATTGTAACTGATTTAACCATAAAATTTTACTTTCCAATAATGTATACAAAGATGAATGTTACATGTCTTTTTAAAAAAATCGACATTTTTGCTTGATATTGATGAAATTTGGCGCATATGCTCTTCAAAACAAGAGTAGAATCAATATCAACTTTTAAAGCTCAAAAGATAATTAAAATTTCAGTTAATAAAAAAGTAGGTAAGATTTTGCTGTCTTTTCGCCGTATTTTTCAAATATATTATCTAAAAAATGTTTTTTTACGTCATTTTAAAATTCAAAAAAATATCTTTTTAATGACACCAATTTATTAACTGTACAATTTTTTTCTTTAATTTAAAGATATTAAAAAAATGTACGATTTGCTACAATACTTTTCAATTTTAAAATGACAAACTAATTTCCTTATTTAATCACATTATCACTAATTTCCTTATTTTTATATAATCGCATATTTAATCACATGATCCCAGCATTGCGAAGTTCGCGGATGAGAAGCTGCCGGATAAGTAAGCAGGTTCTCGCTCCCTTGGTGGATACAGTAATGGTGGTGCTGCTCTTAGGGCCCATCTCCGATGACGGGTCGTACCCCGGTAAAATGGGGCATCGTCACATGTGCCGCTCGCAGTGGAGGCTATTATGTGGGGACCACAGTGCTCATGAAGTCGTGGCGGTCAGTCATGACGAAAATTAACAATTACTAGATATTAATGTACTTTCTCCTATTTCTAACTCCGTAAATAGGCTTTCGAACTCATACCATTTTCTTTTTTCAAACGAACCTGATGAAACGAAATTCTAGAATATTCTTATATTTTGTGTTTTCCGCCATTACCAAAATCACTTTAGAGTACCCCTAACTAACACCTGAGGGTGCGCGTACCACAGGTTGGGAATCTCTGATCTAGAAAAAGTAATTTGATATTAATAAAATTTGAATTCAGCTCATATATGCTCAACTCTTAATTTCAGCTCTTATTTCTTTTATTTCTAACTAGCCGCCTTTCGGCGACCAGCTGGTTCGCCTGTTTAAATTGGTTTTTATTTTTGAATTTTATATTAATTATTGCGTTACCCGTCGCAGTTTCAGCCACGATAACTCAGCAAAGATAAACAAAACAAAAACAAAACTGAATATTTTATTGTATTTGACAGATAGTAAAATATTTAAAGACGTAAATTTTAAAATGCCAGCGGTATAATTCTATATGATGCATCGCAGTTAACGAAACTTGCAAACTGAGTTTCAAATAGCTTTCACTCAATTCATCTATCACTCATCGGTAGAATGATTAACGCTGAATATGGTAGTGAAAGCCGAACATGCTGGAGGCCCGTGTGAACCAGTGGGTACAGAAAGTGAGGCGGCAAAAAATTCATAGAAATCTAAAAGTCCCGGGAGTATAGGAGGTAGACAATAAAATGTAGAAATTAGTTTCCCCGAACACTATTGCCTTTTTGTAATTCCTAGTTTTAGGCTGTAATTTCTAGTTTCTAATATCAAATTTGATGAGTTATCACTTGAGGAAATTCAAGTTTTGCGGCAATACTGTACTCATAATCCTAACCAAAATTTTAACAAAAAATTACCTATAATTCATGCCTCATAATTTTAAAATGGCAGGAAATCATGAGATTAAATGCTTGAAGAAAGGACGAAACTCATTTCAGTTTACCTCACACACAATAAAAACAAACAAACCTGAAATCAAATATCTCTTGCCACGCTTTATAAAAATATTACTTTGAAGCAGGTGTCTATAAAATATTTCAGAAATGCAGTGAATACTAAAGCGAAAATTCTGCTTTGGAGTTAATTTCCCAAGAAAACAATTTATACTGTCACAACCGTAACAATTGCAAAAGCGCGTCAATAAAAGATTTGCTGAAATAATGAGATGGTTTGAATTTTATTTACAACAATAAAAACATTGTTGCAATTCATGTTTTAAAACATTTTGAAACATTAATTAAAATTGAACAAACTGTTGCATGGAAATAAGATCGGTGTCATTGAAAAGCCAATTTTTTTTTA
This sequence comes from Araneus ventricosus, assembly GCA_013235015.1. Lineage (NCBI taxonomy): Eukaryota > Metazoa > Arthropoda > Arachnida > Araneae > Araneidae > Araneus > Araneus ventricosus. The sequence continues at coordinate 8,822 of BGPR01038915.1, read as the reverse complement.
TCTTTAAGATGATGTAAAAATGGTTTTTTTTGCGATAATAGGATCCGAAGTTATTCCGGAAAAACGTGAAAATTTAAAGCAATTTTTAAATAATTTAAATTCTAATTAAAATTTCGAAAGATCCTTTCTTAGTGAGAACCTACTCCCCAAAAAGCAATCGTCTGCAAAATTTCAAGTTTTTAGTCCCAGTGGTTTGGGAGATTTCGTGATGAGTGAGTGAGTCATGGTATTTGCCTTTTATATATAAAGATTAGTAATTTATGTACTATACACTATAAATAGTGCGAAACAAATAAGTTCTCTTCTTTATTATGCATCACACAAAAGCCAATGTTTAATAGCTACAATAAAATTATAGATTTTGTTCTATTTTCTGTCTTTTAAAAAATATGTACATTTTGTAATTTATTTGATGATACTTTTATTTTGTTGTGTACAGTATTTTTCATGAATATAGTTCATTAAAGTATTCTTTAAGAATACGTAATTTTTATTAAACCTGTTTAATAAATCATAAAATATGCTAAATTTGTGTATACAAATATTTGCAGGAATGCAGTTTTTTCCGGGTAGAGGTTTTATAGAAGGTATGAAAAATTAATGAAAATGTGTCACGTAAGGGGGGGGGCGCAGCTTTGCCAGTTCCGCCAAGGGCGCAGGATCACCTCGGTACGGCCCTGACCTGAACTGGCACTACCTTCTCCGAACTTCTGCACGACACCAGTGGAAGAACATGTGCCCTCCTACATATGATTTAGCGTGCAACAGGCTGAATACACGACGGATCTTCAGTGGAATCGGTTTTTCGAACCTGTCACCCTCCAGCTCCAAGGCCGACATCTTATCACTAGGACACCGCTACCACATTTTCGCATTGAAGAATTGTGTTTGAGCTTTTTATAAATTTTATTATTTTGCATCACTTCCAATAAGAGTATTGATTAGAATTAATGAATTATATTAATTTTTCAAAGTATATTAGAGTACCATGTTATTTATTAATGAAAATGTTCAAATTTTTTAAGTTGTATTAATTTATTGTGATTGGTTCAATCAAAGTTATCTGGATCCATCTTTTTTGAATTATGGAATAATCTGAACAAGTTTCAGAATGAGCTGAATTTGGTATCAACCATCTATTTCGCTGAAAGTACTTTGTAGAATAACTTTTGACGTCCCTCTTCTTTTTACGTTTTTCAAATGCGCTCCTATAATTTAACGCCTCCAAAATTTCTAAAGATTAAAAAAGGGAGAGATAAAAGAATTTACAATAGACCCGTCCCAGATAGCACGTACGTTTGCATCAAGTTTGATTTTGACTTGATATTACCTTGTCATGGTAAATTTGACGCGTCAAGCTTGAAGAGAACTTGTGGCAAACTAACAATGCAGAAACGTCACCCTCGCTTGCAAAACGTGTTTGCCTCAAGTTCGCCGTGACAAGTAGCGCCACCCCTCCTTTGCAATGCAAGCTTGCTGTAAGTTTACAAAAAAGCTTGATGCAAAGATGATAGCACAAATAGATAATTATCTTTGTCTCTGTTTTAAAAAAACATCCGATTTTTAATAGCATCTCCTAGACCGTCCTTCTTTTCATTAATTCAATGAATCAATGATAATTTGTGAAAAAACTAACTTTTTTATAAAAAAATTTTTGAAACATTTTCCATCTTTTTACTAAATATAGAACTCGCACTTTAAAAAACTATATCGCCTTTTACTTAATGTTGAAATTTTAACGTTTATAAACAAAATTAAACCTAAAAAACAGTCAATGTTTGTTGAAAAATAATAACTTACATTTTGTCCCATTTTAAAAGTAATTACTTTTGAAACCTAATTTCATAATTTATTCTACTAGCAAAACGTAGTTATTAGCGAAAATCGCTCTCTCTTTGATTTCACACAAATCATGTTCTCAGAACAAAATCTTAAAAAATAATGAAATCAAGAAAAAGAGTTTAAAATAAATCGTATGCGCGATCTATTAGCGAAATCTATCTTCTCCTCTCGTAGTTGAGCTGGCCGAGTGGTTTAGACGTCAGGCTACCAAGCGGTAGGTCGCGAGTTCTATTTCGAGGTTATGTTCGTACTCTGTTTTAGCTATAACTTGCAATGAGTTTGACGTGACAAGCTTGCTGCAAGTTCGTCGCATGGTGACTTCGAAGCTTGCGTTAACTTGTTTCAAACTTGCACTCTTGTCATGTCAAACTTGTTGCAAGCTTGCTGCAAACTAAAATTGCTATCTGGGTGGAAAATGTTTCAAAATTTTTTTTATAAATAAAGTTAGTTTTTTTTTACAAATTATCATTGATTTATTGAATTAATAAAAAGAAGGACGGTCTAGGAGATGCTATTAAAAATCGGATGTTTTTTAAAACAGAGACAAAGATAATTATCTCTTTGTGCTATCTTTGCATCAAACTTGTTTTGCAAACCTGTAGCAAGTTTGCATTGCATGGAGGTGGCGCTATTTGTCACGGCGAACTTGTGGCAAACGCGTTTTGCAAGCGAGGGTGGCGCTAGTTGTCACGGCGAACTTGCCACAAGTTCGCTTCAAGCTTGAAGCGTCAAATTTGCCATGACAAGACAAATCAAACTTGCTGCAAACTTACGTGCTATCTGGGTATTCATTATCGACAAAGATTAATATTAAACTAATTTATAGGTAATTAAAATCAAATAATAGATTAATTATAAAGCAATTTTTATTAACAAAAATATAGTTACTGTGTTTAAAAATTTGTGAAATTATCTTATTTTAAATCATCATAACAAGTTAAAATTTTCACAAGTACATATGCGTTATACTTTCAGAACGCCCCAAGAACTTCAGCGCCTGGGGCCCCCCAAAAGCTTAATACGCCCCTGAGAATATTATCAATATTATATAAAAAAAGAATTATTCTGATTCATATTTTTAAAACATTCACTTGTAAAACAATAATATTTTTATGCACTTTAGAAAAAGTTCGAATTTTTTAAATCAAATTCTTCATTACATGTGTAAAACAGAGCCGCCGAGAGTCATATGACTGCGTCTATTACTCTTTTGGAACAGTAATAATTAATATAATTTAATAAAAGATATTAAAAATTGAAAATTAATGAAAATTAATAAAACTTTTTTGTATTGGAACTCTTTTGGCACATTAGAGGTAAAGCCAGCCATCTTTCAGTGCTGCAGGAAGCATGAAACTCAACTCTCGATTTTATTTGACTAATGTAAACAATCTTCAGATTTCGCGGCAAATCAGTGCCCGAGAGAAACAGTTGTCTGCAGAATAAATAATACAAATCGTGTGAAACAGTATAAACTGTCTGGAATTTAAAATTAGTTTTGATATTTGATTTTATGAAAACGCTGATTCGTTTCCAAAAAAAAGGTAAAACGTCCCGATTTGCCTTTGATTTTGCTTTGTTTTCATTTTTACCTTTTTATGTTTTCTTGTGTCATTGTTTTTGTTTCAAGATGATTTTAGCATCTTATACATCTCTTGTATATGAATATTTAATTCAGAGGTAGTAATAAAATTTAATTTTAATTCACAAGTTTTCTTTAACGAAAATTTTTTTACGGGCTTTCCATATTAATGATTCTAATTCTCCGCTTGTAGATGAATGGGTATTTCAAAAATAGCGAACACAAACTTTAAGAAGACACTGAATGTGCTTCAGATTTTGCGAAATGGAGTGCATTTCTAGACATTACACATTTCCGCGGAAACGCGGATTTCCGCTTTTTCGGCATCGAATTTAATCATTCTTGGGATCGATGCAAATCTGCATTAAAATTTTTGTTAATATGTTGAGGGGGGGGGGATGTCACACAAACAAAAACTATGCGCCATGTGAAAATTTTGCGAATGACTCTAAGGAGTTTCCAAATTCATACGATATTGAGTAATCCTACCGAAAGTTATGTATCGGCGTTTTGCAGCGCTTTGGGGTCAAAGTTTAGTATTGGGAGGAATGCCTGAAACGTTTGTATTCTTTTCTTTCTCGTTTCGTCCAATCGTTTTTCATTTCATCCCATCAGAATTCATTCCAAATTTTGAGTGGATGAAAGAAAATCATCCTCGAATTTCTTCCGATCCGAATTTCGTAAGAAAAAAAAGATCGCTAGTTTTCCGTAAAGGAAACCATTTTATTTTCGCGTTCTTTTTAACATTCTTTTCTTCGTTTTTGTTAGTTATTTCAATTTCATTTTTGTTAGTTTTCGTTCCCTAACGTTCGTCTATCAACACAGACATTACATATTCGAGCGGAAAAGCGAATTGCAGCATTTTCGGCATCGAATTTTGTCATTCTTGGGATCGATGTAAATCTACATTAAAATTTTTGGTAATGCGTTGGGGGGGGGGGGGGGGGGGTGCACGCAAAAGACGTGATTAGCACGCAAACAAAAACTGTGCGCATTGTGCACATTCAAAATCATGTCAGATTTGATAGATAAAAGATCAGGAAGTATATATATTGAAACATATTCTTCATTTTAGAGTGTTAAATACAAAATGATGAGCAAAGAGCAGTCTGCTGTTGAATATTTTAGAAAAAAGATTTTTTGCGTGATGCTATTGATAGTAAGTAACGTGCAAAAATTTAAGGTCATTAGGCAAATGGTACTAAGAGGAACTTGATATTATAAAATAACAATTAGAAAAAAATAAAGAACCCCCCCCCCATTAAAGAAAGAGAATGGAGAAAAATAGCAGACCGAAGCATAAAAGAAAATTTGAACTGTTAGCTCAAAAAATGAGAAACAAAAGTCTTAATAATTATGTATAATCAAAAAAAAAGTTTTTACATTGCCATATTTTTCATTGAGATAATTTTTACTATAGTTTTTATTTTAAAAAAACTTTTACGTAATTCATTTTTCATCCATTAATTTTCTTTTAAATAATAATTCTACAATATTTTTAATATCTCAAGCACTTTTTGTTTAAATTTATTCATTTATTGTTCAATTAATAATACTTATTTTACTTCTCGGTGTTTACGTGTGACACGCTTCCGTATTTGTGAAGTTCAGCTTTTTTTGTTCCAAGCCTGTGTCATGTCTGCATTTCGATTTTATGTGAAATAATAAAAAATGTTTAGGTTTAATTACACCGTGAGCTCTGAGCTCTCGTCGCCATGTTCTGAGAACCTGTAAGAGGCCACATTCCTGTAAGTCTTAACTGTGCTTATTGTAATGACAAAGTTGACGAATGATCTTCTGAAAAAATTCAAGTTATGTGCTCTATATTGTTTTGAAGTCTGGCCGACTAAATTGATTTTATTTAAAAATTTTGATGCAGAGTGGTTCTGATTTTTAATTTCCTACTATCGTTTTATATAGTTTGTTGCATAAAGATAATAAAACCTGATTATTAAATACATTCCACTAAAATTAAAGTTGGCCTCAACTTTATTGGTTATTTTATTTATTTTTTTTGTTGTTGTAATGGTGCGAAATGGGCAAATGCACGGTTAAGTTGTTGTAGGATATTCAAAAATTTACCACGAGTAGAAATATAAAATTTTGTTATAAGTTGGGAAATTGAATGGTGGTGAATTCTGTGGTGGCTAATTAGATAGGTGCATTGTTAGAGTTGGTGGAATAAAATGATCATAATAATTAGCTATTTTCAACTTTTCTAAGCTGCACTCCTAAAATTAGATAAAATATTTACATTTTTTTACAAATATTTTATATTACACTATCTGAGAGTTACTACGGCTTGTTATTATGATAATTTTACTGCATAGTGTAGAGTAAAATAGAACAATCTGATAGGTAAAATTATTATAGATGGAAAACAATGAAACAATTCATAAAAATAATATTATATCAATTAGGTCTAATGTAAAATAGGTAACACAGTCTTTATTAAACACATTCACTTGTAATTTTAATTTTTGAATAGCATTGGAAATTAATAGTGTTATGTACCCTACTATTGAACATTCGTTCATCCTGTATTTGGATTATCTGTTTAGTTTCAACTTCATCTACATCATCATTTTTAGGAAATATATATTTATCTCCAAATGGAGATTTTAACAAGATATTTTACTCTAAATAGGGCATTTTCTGTTGACAAAATTTGACTAACTAAAGAATTTAATTGACTTTTTGCCATAGTACTTTACCATTACCCAACAATCAGCAGAAAAACTCGCTTTGTCAATTAGGTGTTACGGTGCTTTCTTTTTTACTTTTTTCTGAATTGCAACACAAGATGTCTTTGCCACAGTTTTGGAAGAATTGCATGCTTTCGTCATTTCATGCACTTCGTACTCTTCTTGAAATTGTAGTACCCCTACATTCCCTAGTAGTATTCAGCCAAATAATAATTACCCCTAATTCCTGTAGTACCCCTACATTTTTCCAATTTTAAGTTGCACCTCACCTGAGCACATTCTCTTTTTGCTTTGGAGTACTTCAAGTCAATGTTTGTTTTGCTGGATGCTGGAGGTGACAATTTTTATTCTAATTTTTATTCCTTCAGTGAAGAACCAGCAGATTCTTTTGAAACTGCAGAAAACTCATCAGCTCCTTTTGAAATTGAGAGAGTTTTCACCACTTCCTCTGAAGTTGAAAGAAGCATGCTTTGCAACAATTGTGCATCCTTATAGATTGTAGAAAATGACAGATAGTTCCGCTGGCAGAAATGCAAAAGATAACAATGACTCCATGTAAATATTATGTAATGTTTTCAGGAGGAACACAGCTCTGTATCTGGAATCTGCGTCCAATCCTGCCCCATCCAGATTTTAAAGTTCTATTTTTATTAAAATATATGCATGTTAGGAGTGTAACGAATTTTCGATACTCATCCTGCAGAATACTAAGCAGATATTTAGCCAAATAAATTAAGGATAATAATTTTTTTTAAATGTGTTTTTAAATATATTTAATAAAGGATATTGCAGGATTGCATTTCAGTACACTTATAATCAAAAAGTACCCCTACATTTTTCCAATTTTAAGTTGCATTGCACATTAGTGCATTTAAAAATGTTGCATATCATTAATCATTCTAAAACCTGGAATTATAATGAAAGAACAATAATTTCTCAGCATTTTCAGAAAGAAGTCTGTTTCGTTCGGTTTTTGCCGGGTATTCGGTCTGGCCGAATACTAAACAGATATTCAGCCAAATAATAATATTTAAAAAATGTGTTTTTAAATATATTTAACAAAGATTAGTGTAGAATTACATTTATTATTAGGAAATCTCTTAACATTTACTGAATTTTAAATTGCCTAGCATATAAATGTATTTAATAATGTTGCATCTCATGTATTATTGTAAAGCCTGAAATTATGATGCATGAACAGTAATTTTTTAGCTATTTCAGAAATAAATCTATTTTGTGTGGTTTCATATATATTACCAGCTTCAGATAATAAATGCTCACTATATACTGTGCTTTCAGGGACTGAAAGATATTTTTTTACTAAATTTGCAAATCTTTGAAATTTAATTTTTCCACAATTTTTCCCTCCAATTATGTGGACATTCTACATTAGATATTAGAAATTCTTTATCAAAACACAAATTATTTTTTAATAACTTTAATTTATTTACTGAATTTTCATATATGTTCATCATTGTCTTATTCTGCAATGCTGCCGTTTTTTAATTTCTGTTTAGTAAGTCTAAAATGAAGAGAGTTTCTCATTTCTTGTTACTGGAACTATTATTGGAATTAAGGTATTTAAAATATTTCAAAAAATGCGTCAACGTATAAATATTTTTTTAATTGTGCAAGTATTAAAAAATCTTTTTTTTTCATTTAAAATTTGAGAAGTATTTTATTTTAAATCAAAAGTGAAATGTTTTTAAAAAGTAGGTGTATGATGCCCAAGTATTTGGTGTTCGATATAAAAGTTGACCAAATAGTCAGTATTCAATATAACATTTGGCCAAATATTCTGTATTTGATCAAATCATTATTCATTACATCCCTAATGCATATCTTCCCCATTTCTCATAAAAATTAGCATATAACATGATAAACATTGTCTAGGAATACTCTAGTAGTTAAGTGTGTCACTATCATCATTTTACCCCACTTGACTTAAACTGCTCTAAAATAAAATGAAAACTCAATTTATCTAGAGACAGAAATATATTCCTTAGGAATAGGAATTCCTTATGTATCAACAAATTTGCTAAAATTTTGAATCACAAAGAAGTTGGAGAAAAGTAAACTTTTCCTTGCTGTTACAGAGACCCAAACATCACATCAGAAGTATTGCCAGTGTAAATTTAAAAAATTTTACCAAATCAAAAAACTTAGAACATTGGTATAAGTGACTTTAAAAAAAATTAGCATGCTATAAAGTATTAAATTCGACAATTACAGTCAGTTTTTTATAGATTGTTACTTTTATTCCACCTGAACCTGCTGTTTTATTTTATTTATTTATTTGCTTTTATCGTTCAAGAACTGTTTGAGATTAGATGATTAAGCTGAACACATAGGATTTTCATTATGCTATGCTTATATTATGTGCAAGACTATTGAATTATTTTACTATTATTTGAATTTTTTAATATTTTTTTTAGATGTTAATCACTATTCATTTGAATTTAAAAAATAAAATATAATTTTTATTTGATGTGATGCTGAATTGTTTTGGTATTTTATGAAATTATGGGCAAAATAATACTTCTGTTTACACAAGACTCGCTATAGAGTGTGGGAGAAATTCATTTATATGGTAAATGCTACCTATGAGATTATTATTTTTATGAGAAGGTGGTAAAATGTTTCACAAAAATGAATTCTGAGTCTTTGCAGATCTTAATTTTTAAAAAACATTT
>BGPR01038914.1:0-14506 GCA_013235015.1 Araneus ventricosus | reverse complement strand
AAGATAACAGGAAAAAAATGAATATCTTTACTTTTGGCTGAAATTTCTTAATTTTCCTTAACCAGAGATTTTAATAACCTTCTACTTTTTCGTATACGAAGTATACAACAGAAAGATATTATAAACGTCAAAGAATTCGAACTCAGATTTTGACGAATCGCCACATTCAGACCTCCTGAATCAGAAAACACATTTTGGAATTGTGTCTGTGTGTCTGTGAAAACGATAACTCAAAACTATTATAGCTACGGGGATGAAATTTGGTATGTGACACATAATTTGTAGGGTTTCTATATCAAGTTTGGACAAAATCGATCAATAAAGTCTGTGTGTAGTCCGCGTTCCTTGAACACTATAACTTCAAAACTTGAATAGATAAAATTTAATTTTTTAGTTTTATCATCATGAATGAGTCCATATAAAATATTCTGAACTCAGAATGTATCGTATCAAATCAGAAAATTAAAAAAATAGAATATGTGTCATTAATCATTGAAGACAGCAGAAATGGATCGAAAATCGTTTGGTCTACACAACACTGAGGTGATACAGGTGATTCCAAGTACAAGGTTTTACTTTTTCACATTTTGAATTTTTACTGGAAGAAATCTATGCCAACGTTCGGCAGTTCAAACATTGAAATAAGAAAAAAAAAGGGAGCCTTGAGTTGCGTGTTTAGAAATTTGTTTTTGTGTGCTTTTGCGATTCAGTGCATTGCACGCTCGTTGCCAAGACAAGATTACAAACAGATCACAACTTCATGTCTATCGAACATGATGGATGTTTCATGGAAATAAAGTTGCAAAATCATGTAATCACAGACAACTGTGTCTTGACGATAATTAAACATAGTTTTTGATAATTTTTTGAAACTTTCTAACTCATATTAAAACAGGTCCAATCATTTTTGATTAATTTATGTATTGCAAATAAACATTTCAGTCAGTTTTTTGACTTACTATCTAATTTACCTTTCGTTGATAGGTATGAAAATATTTTCATGTCTGATCTTGGCAATATGCTAGCATAAATAATACACATAAATAAGCAAATTCTTAATAAACATACGTATTTTTAGAACAAAAAATATTTTTATATGCAGTATTATAATACTCAAATTTGTCTTCTCGTCTGATACATTTTTAATTAAAAACAGAATAAAAGTTGGACAAAATGATTTTTAAAACTTCCACATAATTTAATTTACTAATTAATTATGTGAAACACTATAATTTAATTTACTCACATGTTATTAATAATTTTTAAAGAATAATACGAAATTGAAACAGGAACTTCCAGGCAAAGAAAGAAAAGGATTTGGAATATCTATAATATTTTCTTTCGTAAAGAATGGCAACATTAAAAATATTTCCATGCGTGGAAACAATTTTTAATTAATTAAAAATGAACTGTTTAATTGCCATGCTTCAGTAAAAACTTCCTACGCTTCGTGGTATTTGTGAACATTTGTAGAAAATCTATTAAATAGCGTATAAACTATTTATGAATTTCCCTTTTAATTATATATAAGGTGTTCCCAAACGAAAAGGAGACTACAGTTATATGTAAAGAAAGCTTAATAACAATATTCTAATTACAGTTCATGTGGAACAGTACAACTATAAATAATCGCTATTGACATTGATCCCAGCGCTTAGGAAGGGAGTGGATGGCTTCAGTATACAAACTGCTGGGTCAGGAAAAACCCATTCTCGCCGCCTTCTGATTTTCTGATAGATGCTTGGGCACCCACTGTGTACAAACTTTGCCATAACCAAGATTTTTGTGGATTATGTGATGCACAGTTCCTTTGCTTATCGATAGTTCAACAGCAATTTCAAGTGTGGTGTTCCGACGATTCTGCCGTATGAGCTCATCCATAGCCGAAATCGTGGCACTGTTGGTCACAACGTGCGCCTGCCCAGGGCGTGGAAAGTCCTTGATGTTTACGCGTTCCTCCTCATAACGCTGACACCACCGGAATATGGTGCACCGTGCGAGACACTGCTCTCCGTACACCTCTTTCGTCCTACGATGAATTTGTGAAGCATGCTCCTTCTTCTGCACGAAGAAATTGGATAACTGCTTTTTGTGCTGATCTGGAGGAATCCATCATGCAACGAACTGCGGAAACAACTCTCCAGAAATGAGGATATTGATGCGAAGCCGTTAACTACGCAGGTGCAACTGGGAATACCACCACGCCATCTATCGGCTAGCACATTAACTCACTGGGATTTGATGCAACGCTGATACAGCTAAGGTCTCCTTTTCATTTGCGCATACCTTATAGATTTGATTGCATACACAAAAGAAATCAAAAACATGGTCAACAAAATAAAAATTATTGATCATTGAACAAAATAAAAATGTTTTAATTTTAAAGTTATAGATGATATCCTCATGAAGTTTTTTTATTATTATTATTATTATGTCATTGAATGATATAGAGTTGATGTCAGGAACTATGTAAATAATAACAAATTGAAGCTACATTTTCATGAAACCTAAGTTTACCATTACTTAAGATATTTTACCCTAAATTAGAAATTTTCTCTTGTGGACAGATTAAAGAGGAATATCTATTTAGATTTGTGAACTTAAAAAGTATATATAAAAAATTATTACATTATAATACAGTACAACCCCAATTAACAGAATTAAAGGAGAGGGGTCATGAACATCTGTCACTATTCTGTATCTGATTACAGTGAGTAATTCTGAAATGTTTTGAATGCAGAGCGAATTCAAAATTCTCTTTGTAGGCTACTCTTACGTTCTTTATTCGAATTAACCCTCCGTCAGGCACAATGTGCCTGATAGGCGCAGGTGAACAATACCATAATTAATATGGTTAATACCCATTAATTTTGATTTTAGCATTCTAAAATAAATCACTGACCTTCTTGGGAGGATGGAAAGAAACAGTTGGTGATATCCTTGCAAAACAGCTGGAGTGGCCTCTCCTAAACTTTCTCGGCGACGAGAGACGAATTTGTGGATGGAGTACTTGAGCACAGTGGCCCGCTACTTCCAGGAAGATAATATATGATTAAAAGTTACATTGCATGCTTGGGAGTAATTAGTATAATAGGAAGTTAAGTTGCCTAGGGACCTAAACATTCTCGTATGCTCATTTCTCAAAAATTATCTTATAAGGAGTCATTTCCACGCACACTCTCGCGGATAGAAATTTCGAATCTGCTTTATGCCCAGAACGCCACGAGTTTCCCCACGATGCGTGAAAACAGCAAAACAAACGGAAATAAAATAATCCAAGCAGGATCAGAATTCGCCAGAAAAAGAGGCAAAAAGGAAAGAAAAAGCGCCAAACAGGAGTCATTACGCATAAGCCTTTCGTGATGAAGCCGCTGAATAGCTTGCACAGAGATTGCTCACAGTACGCATGGCGCGTGGAGAATTAAGATTCGTCACAATAGTTAGAAAATTGAATATACAATTTTAAAGCCTTTTTCTTAACCATTTAAAACGAAAATTGGGCGCAGATCTATAATTAATTAGCATACGTCATACCAAATTTTATTTAACTAAGTCAAAGGGTTTAAGAGTTATAATTTTTACAAGTATGCCATTAACTTTATACGGACCTACATTTATGATGATAAAACAGTGAAATAAATTTTATCCATCTAGTTTAAGTTTTTGAGTTATAGAGTTCACATGAACGCGGACAGACAGACTTCCCGTAGAGGGATATTGTCCAACATTTCATAGAAACCTACAAATTATGTGTAAAGATAACATACCAAATTTCATCCTTGTAGCTCTAATAGTTTTCGAGTTATCGTGTTCACAGACACAAATAATTCCAAAATTGTGTTTTTCGAACTCAGGGGGGTCTAAAACGGGGAGATTCGTCAAAATCTCGATTACAATACTTTCTCCTTACATTCTTCGTATACGAGAAAGTAAAGTCTCTCCTTCGTGATTATTTTCGTGCAGTACAGTGCGTGTTTTTTTTATTTATGGTATGCGAAGTATACAAAGAGGAAGTATTGTAATCGTCGAAAAATTCGAATTCGAGATTTTGACGGATCGCCACGTTTTAGACTTCCCTGAATCCGAAAAACGCATTTTTGGAATTGTGTCTGTCTGTGAACACGATAACTAAAAAACTATTAGAGCTAAGGGGATGAAAATTGGTATGTGACACATAATTTGTAGGTTTCTATCAAAGTTTGGACAAATTCTGTCTACGGGAAGTCTGTCTGTCCGAGTTCATGTGAATACTATAATCTACAAACTTGAATAGCTAGATAGATAAAATTTGGTACACAGTTTTATCATCAGGAATGTAGGTCCTTATAAAATTTTGGGCCAAATCCGTCTAAGGGTTGACTGTCTGTCGGTTTGTATAATCGCATACTTCTGAAGACGATATCTTCTAAAAGAAATGACTTAGATAAATGAAATTCCGTATGTAGTCTTGCAAGTGCAATTATAGATTTTTCTCCGATTTCGTTTAAACCGGTTTAAAAAAATTGCCTATTCGGTTTTTTCTCCATTCTACGCAGAAAAAAAAACTGCGAACGCTGGAGCGAGCGTTTTCCCCACCTTAGGGAATACCGAACATTTCCCCCACCTTAGGGAACACCGAACATTTTCCCCCACCTTAGGGGATACCGAACATTTTCCCCCACCTTAGAAAATTCCGAACGTTTTCCCCCACCTTGGGAAATACCGCACGTTTTCTGGCCCCATCCGTGTTATCCCTATCTAGAAAGTTTCTTGGAGGCCACTCCCTCTGGTTGGATTTATGATTTCAAGATAACCGGATTTCGGTTAACCCGAGTTCGGTTAACTGGGGTTTTACCGAATTTATTCTCCGTCCGCTGGATTTTTCACAATATTTACAGTAAGGAAACTGAACACCGAATTACATGATTAACTTGTCAAATTTAGTTTCTGAACAATTTCAACCTTCTTGAAAAAGAAATATATTTCATTTGTCTGCAAATAAAATAAGGATTTGTGAACATTAAGGTTCTTATTTCGAAAACTAACATTAATAAGATGCTCAGGATCTGTCTATGAATTATTTAGCAAAAGAAGAATTCTGGAAGGTATTTTAAATGAACAAAATGCATATAACGATACTTCGGGGGATATGAGGTTATTGCTGACAAAATAATTATGCCTGTCGTTGTGAAGTCTCTTATAGGAAATGTTTCCTAGAAATATCAAATAACTTTTTAACTGGAAATGAAAATGGCATTCCGGTCGATGACGACGAGCTTGTAGCATTCCACGCGAGATTAGTAATGACATTCTTTTCACAATCGAGAAACTTACGAAAACTGAAGGTCAATGTGAAATAGTTACGGTTGCTAAGATATTCATTTTGGGTAAAATTCTTCTGGAGAGGAGCTCTAAAGCTTAATAAGATATAATTTAATGATCATAACCGATCAGTTGACAACGAAACGTAAGTTTTGAATTTTGCCTATTCAATTGCAAAATATTAAGCTGTAAAATATCTGTAACTAGCAGTACGCTCACGGCGTTGCCCGTGGAATCAGGACTTCGACAAAATAGGAAAAGATAATGCCCACAATAACTCGAAAAACTTTTGAAAACAAAATCAAAACAAAAGATGCACATTATTGATTTCCCCGCTTACTTTTCCTCTCGACAATGACACGAATGCAATGACGTCACCGGAAGGAGTCGGATTGTAGAAATGCAGGCTGGGAATGAAAGCATATTACGTCACCTCCTGCGAGGAAGCAACAATGCATTCTGGGATCGTCCGGAAAAACTCTTGCTGTTAAATCTCGCTAGCAAAAAAAACTGTTTGAACTGATCAGAGACAAATTAGTTTTAAAAAATACGGAATAAGATATTTTAACCGTTCTTGTTTTAAATACGACAGAAACGTTCCAGTTATAAGCTGAAAAAAAAATGAAAATTATAGAGTTGTTAGAACGTCAGATGCAAGAATTTCAAGAAATCCTTTTAAAAATTACCATAAAAGTTACTATTATTTAAAAATGTCTCAAAATTCAGTAAATTATGTTGGAAATTCAAAACAAACTTCATTAGAACGAAAATTGTTTGTTCTATCCGATGGTGCATTGGTTGTTTTTCAACGATCATTAAAAAAGAAACTACAGCCGTAAACGTTCCAAAAATGGCCCAAAACAACACAAAACATTAAATAAAAAATTTTCTAGATTAAATTTTAAAATTCTGGCTTCGAGGTGCATTGAGTGACCATTACGTCTGCCTGTGTGCCAAGATTTATGGCTGTATTGCGATAGATTCCTCTGGGCATCCCCCCACACACGCAAACATTGCCTTTTATAAATATAGAGGGATTTGATTTTTAAAAAAATATCCAAGTTTTTGAAATTATGAATAGTTAAGATGACGAAAATAGGTTCTACTGTCATATCAGTTATAATATATCGTATAATTCCTTTATAAATACGAATTTATTTACGTCAAGAAATATAGGGTGGTTACAAATTATTGGACGCATTTCAAAAAATTAATTTAAAAAAATCTAATAATGATACAACTACGGTTTTTCTTAATGAGAGAACAAATAAAGCTTTTTTGCAAATAGGTTGAGCACCATTGCGGCCTTCGAAATTTGCTACAGAGAGAAATTTCCATACGCAATGGCTACCAATCAACAGAAGCCGATGCCCATTTTCTGGTTTCCTTCTTTAGTTTCTCTTGAATATCTCGAAAACTATTCAGTTTTCACAGTAAATGTTAATTCACAAATTAAAAAGCATCAAATTTCCTAAAAATACGTGTTTTCATTTTTCTTATAGCTTTACGAGTTTCGCAGATAATGGCTCTCAAAAATGGGACCTGTCCAATAATTTACGACCCTCCAGACCGCAGTAACGGCGCGTTACCTATCTGAAGAAAAAACTTTTTAAAATGAGCTTTCGTTTAAAACACGTAGTTAAAAACATTATATAAAACATAAACATATAACTATTACACGTAGTTAGTTTTTTTTAACTCTTTCGATACGGGAACGTCCCAAACGACCCTTCAAGCACAAGACGGCGGCCGTCCGAAACATTCAAATATCACTGCGAAATTCTCACCCCCTTTAGTTAAGTGTGATTGATTTCACACCCGCAGCGCGCGCTTTCTTCATTAGAGTGGCTCGCCCAGGTGGGTTAGTGAAAAAGGGAGGTTTCTTAGAATTCGGACAATGGCAGCTGTCCTTGTGGTTTTTGAGGGGGGAAGTGAATTTCCCTAATCTTTGAAAGAGGAACTCGGGCGTTCCCGTATTGCGAGGTCCCTCTATTCTAATTGTCTCAAGAATCAGAGGGTTAATAAATTTTTGAAATGGGTCCAATAATTTATGACCACCCTGTATTAAAAATACAGTACAACCCCGGTTAACTGAACCAAAGGGGGAGAAGCCGTTTCGGATAACAGTTTTTTTCGGTTAAACCGCGAACATCTATTACTATTTTGTATCTAATGAAAATATGTAATTCTGAAATGTTTTGAGTGTAAAATTAATTCGGAACTCTCTTCGCAGGTCGAATGCAATATTCGCACCGGCGAGTTCAGACAAAATGCGCCTGACAGTCACAGGTAATTGATATTGTTAATACCAATTAATTTTAATTTTAGCATTCTAGAATTAATCACATTCCTTACTGGGGAGATTTAAAAGAAAAAAGTGGGGATATCGTGTAAAAAAAGTCTCGCCCTCACGATTATTTCCGTGCAGTAACAGTACAAGATTTTTGGATTTGCGATTTCAGAAGCATTTCGGATAACCCGGATTCGGGTTAACCAGAGTTCGGGTAACCGGAATTTTACTGCATGTGTTTTTCTATTGAAACTGAAAATTTAGATGCCTTCAAATTTCGGAAAAATGATCAACCTAAAAAATTTTGTACTTGAAATAGATAAATTCATGATACAATAGTAGCATTCGAAAAATTAGTATGTTCTATCATATATTCTAAACACACGAAAAATGAATTCAGTGTCATATCTTATACTAAGCAATTTTTTTATTCTTTTTGATGCATCAAACACAGAATTTTCTTATAAATATGCATCGAACATTTTGAATATTCTTATAAATATTTTTAAATGTTGTTTGATTTTAATTTTAAACAAACTGCTTGAAAATAAATGGGATTGTAATTTAATGGAGACTGTCAAATTATTTACTCAAAAACATGTTAGTCCTATTCAGCATTTTACAATAAGAAGTTCATTATGCGTACTATATTTTTAGCATTTGACATTAAAAGGCTTAATAAGTTCATTAGTTCTACAGCTTCTTGGAAATTGCTACTCCTATAACACAAATTACTACGAATATTCTTTTGAAAAATATAGAATACCAAATAGCGCATCAGCGCGTACATGCACACTCATCGCCCACCATGGAAACTCTTCGAGTCAACAATCCTGAAGATCCTCCAATGTTTTCTTGCTTCAGACTAAGTAAATCCAACTTCCGGTTTTTTGCTCCACATGTGCCACACCTAGTAAATGAATATTTATGAAATAAATGAGCTCTGATATATTTCTAAATTATATTAATATTTTACGAATTTAGTTTATTTTTTAATTTTGATGTAAAAATGTCAAGGAAGCATTTAAAAAGTATGAATACGACAAATTATTTTTAGTAATAAAAATATCGTTTTCACAAAAGAATATCCATTCAGTTACAGGAAGCATTTAAAAAGTATGAATACGGCAAATTATTTTTAGTAATAAAAAGATCATTTCCAAAAGAACATCCATACAGTTACAGGAAGCATTTAAAAAGTATGAATACGACAAATTATATTTTAGTAATAAAGATCTTCAAAAGAAATCCACAAAATTCGAAGTTATAGGAAGCAAAAATAGGTAACAAATTATGTTTTAATGTTAATAAAGATATTTTCAAAAGAACATCATCAGTCAGGAAGCCATTTAAAAGTATGATGCGGCAGAAGTATTTTTAGTAATAAAAAGATCATTTCAAAAGAACATCCATTCAGTTATCAGGAAGCATTTAAAAAGTATGAATAAACGATAAATTATGTTTGTAGTAATAAAGATCGTTTTCAGAAGAACATCATTCCAGTTCATAGAGCATTAAAAAAGTACCAGACACAAATTAATTTGAAAAGACATAAGAACAACCATTCCATATAGAAGCATTTAAAATATAATACGACAATTAAGTTGTAAGATCTCAAAAGCATGCATTCAGTTATCTTGCACAAAGAACAAATACAGAAATGATCTATACTTTTAATTACTTACAAAGAATTTTTTCGCTGAAAAACATAAAATTAAAACATAGCTTGCAAAACTCAGGTTGTCACTATTCTTCAATTTGTAGAATATAATTTGAACTCTTCCAAATCAGCAATTAAAATCCAGTTATAAGCAGCAGTTTCTTAAAATCTATTTTCTCACAAATATATGAAATCTTACATCTCCACAATCCTCGCTGAACTAATTTTTTGAAAATGTAGCGTAATTTTAAAATATTTTTTTTTATAAACAAATTTCATACTTTGTTTTAGACATTGTAAAAAGACTGCATAGAAACTCCTCACGAAGGTTTGCAAGAAAAAATAACTTACTCGAAACATTTAAAGGCACATTTCAAATCTTGCATCATGTAATACACTGAGTAGCAAAAAACTTCCCATTTAGTTGCTCATAGCTTTATCTATATCCAATAAAAATGGCAAAAGAATTTGGTTGATACGCAATTTTGACACCTATTTCCGTGTATTAATAAGGATATTCTGAATAAATTATACTCATATCTTTCATTCTTTGCTGCTGAATGTTGAAAATAAAGTCTTTGAAAAAACTAAGCACAGTGTTAAATTAATCTTAATTTCACTTACATAGAGAAATTTTTTTAGGTGGGATTTATTGATTACACGTTTTTTTGTTCAGAATTCTGAGTGTCAATTGTAGCTACAATTACGGAGGAAAAAGTACTAACAAATCTTAGAGATTTATGGCGTAATATTCCACAGAAAGTATATTGAAATTTCAAATAATCATTATGAATATTTAATCTTAGCCTTTAATTTAAAACTATATTAAACAATTATCATTTAAATGACTAAAAAATTTATTACTAATAATAATAGTCAGATCACTCGGTACGCATCTGGCATCACAATAGAACTACGCCACTTAGCACTGGAGACATTAAACAGCATTATTTCATTGTTAGAAGGAACCTAAGTTTCAGTTTTTAGAATTTAAAAGAGTATTTCGTTCTAATTTCAAGGATAATAGCTCTAAAATAATTGAAATAAAATTTCTGCTAGGATTGATATAAATTTAACTCTCACTATGATCATTGAGTTCGAGAAATTTTTAGAATTATATTAATCATATCTTTCAAATTAATTTCCGTTTTATAACAGAAATAGTAGAATTACGTCAGTGGTGCCACGATAGCACAATGGATTTTACAGATGGATACTCACGATGGATTTTTTTGAGATACACGATGATTTTTTGAACAAAGAAATACGTAAATAATATTAAATAAAAATATTCCGTCATAAAACATATGTTTATTTTATTAGTTTTTTTAAATCAAGTTATTCTAAAGCATTCTCATACCATGCCGGTTAATGTTCTAGTGTTTTTATAAGCTCCATATTATATATTTTTTTCCTGTGTTTAAAGTGTTGATTGTAAACGTCTTCTTATTTATAAAACGGTTTAGAAAGTTGAAGATGATTTTAACGAATATCTACCTTCTTGTATGCCCTAAATCCAAAAGGAAAACCATTTTGACAATTATGCCCGAGTTTTTGTCTATACTGTATAAACGGATGCAGTAATTTCAGATGCAAGTAGGGAGATGAATGAAAAGTTGATTTTACGAATATCGACTTTCTATACATACAAATCCGAAGAAAGAAGGAAAACCATTTTGATTGCCGAGTTTTGTCTATCTATGTATAAGGAGACAGTAATTTCGAAAGGAAATAACAAGAGGAGATGAATGAAAAATTGATTTTGACGAATACGCTTCTATACTATAAATCCGAAGAAAGGAAAATTACCATTTTTGAAATGTATGCCGGTTTGTCTATCTGTGTGTAGCGGAGGCAGTAATTTCCGAATGCAAGGAGGAAATGATGAAAAGTTGATTTTACGAATATCGACTCTATACATATAAATCAAGAAAAAGGAAAACCATTTTGAAATTTGTGCGGAGTTTTGTCTATCTGTGTATAGCTTGAGGCAGTAATTTCAGGAAGCTACAGAAGAGGATGAGAAAGTTGTTTTACGAATATCGACTTTCTCCATATAAATCGAAGAAAACCATTTTAGAGTCGTACTTGATTTTGTCTATCGTACTATAAGCCAGGCAGTAATTTCAAGTAACAAGGAGGAGATGAATGAGAAAAGTTGTTTTAGAATATACGACTTTCTATAATACTAAATCCGAAGAAGGAAAACATTTTTGAGGAATTATGCCGATTTTGTCTACAGTGCTAGAAGCGGAGGCTAGATTTATAAGGAGGAGATGAATGAAAAGTTGATTTCGAATATCGACTTTCTATACACCTTATAAATCGAAGAAGAAAAGGAATACATTTTGAAAGTTATGCCCAGGTTTTTGTCTATCATGTGATAAGCAGGCAGTAATTTCAAGAAGACAGGAGGATGAATAGAAAAGTTGTTTTACGATATATGACTTTCTTACATATAAATCAGAAAGGAAAACCATTTTAGAAGATTACTGCAGTTTTGTCTATCTTGTATTATAGAAAGCGGAGCAGTAATTTCTGAAATCTAGGGAGAGATGATGACAAAGTTGGTTTTACGATATGAACTCTTCATATAAAATCCGAAGAAGGAAAACATTTTTTGAATGTATGCAGAGTTTTTTGTCTATCTATTAAGGCGAGGCGTAATTCGTAATGCAAAGGAGATGAATGAAAAGGAGTGATTTTACGAATATCAAGACCATACTTAAATCCGAAGAAAGAAAAAACATTTTTGAAATTATGACCTGAGTTTGTCTATCATGTGTTATAAGCAGGCAGGAATTTCAAAGCTACAGGGAGGGATGAATGAAAAAGTTGATTTACGAATATCGACTTTCTATACGTCTTACATCGAAAAAAGGAAAACCATTTTTTGATATGCCACAGTTCCTCTCACAATGGATGAGTGGATACAGTATTTCATAATACAAGAAGAAGCAGTAAATTTGGCATGTCGACTTACACTAAATTGTATATCTATCAAATTTGGAAATTAAAATCCATCAATAGGAGAGCAGTTTGATTATAATAGTTTCCTTGATATACCAAGAAAGTAAAATCAACACATTCCTTTAAACTAAAATGGCATCATATTTTTCTCTATTAGTACGTATAGTTTTAAGGGGACATACGATCTTCAAACCTCAAATGGGGGGAACTGTCAATTCGATATATTATGTCTCAAAACAATTGAATTCACAAACTCATTTATTTTTCTAAAAATATAGTGTTTCTTTCTATATATTACATACATTTTTCAAACCTTTATCTTTTTTATATGTATTTATTGAGAAGTAATAATTATGAATTATATGCTTGGAGAAAAAAATGAGATGTAGTCAACTTGCGCGCATGATTGCATGAATAAAATATTGAATTTTAACATATTTTTGGGACTCTAAGTGATCCAAACCAGTCTTTTGTAGAGACTAACCACTATTTAATAAATTTAAATTAATTTCGATCTATACCAATTTAAAATAAAATGTTAAAAACCGTTACCAAATTTCAACTGTTAAGCATCCAAAAGAAACTTGGAAAAATATGCAAAGAATTGGTATTCAAATTTGTGGGCAATAGCAATACATATTAAAGTAAAAATTTTATGTAAAAACATTCAATAGTTAGAATATTTACGAAAGCGCAATATCAAAAAAAACACATTTGAGATGTATGCTTAAAATATGGATTACATTTATTTACGTTGAACAGCTGATTAAAATTTTTTCTTTCATAACTTTCATAAAGTTATGGGATATTTAAACTGGATTGTTTTAAAGTATTAGAGAAAGAAGACAGACGAATAATATATATATTACAGCAAATTTGAAATCCGAGCATTCTATGATGACTAGGCATTATATCTATTCTCACCTAAGACTAATAAACACCATGTATGAAGAGATTTATATTTCGCACATTTCCTAGACTTCTATAGAATGCAAATGATCAAACCCAAGTATGAGAATAAGATTGCTGTTTGATTTATAGAAAAAAAAGTTAAGTTGCTTCTAACTAAATTATTTATGTTCCTTGATGTAATGAGGAGATTCACAATTTATTTTGTTTTCTTTTAATAAGAAAAGAGCATAAACATTGATGAAAACTTTCATTTGCTTCTAATTTTGAGGTAAAAGATTTTTTATTTAATGTACTCTTTTTTTTCTTTTCTAAATAACATTTGTACTTTTTGAGGAGCACGCTTTTTAAAATAATAGCCTTATATGAACTTTTTATCATACTTTGCTAAATAGCATTTGTCATTCTATAGAATGCACATTTATTATATGATAGCCTAGATATTAATAATTACCTAGGAAAAAATATATAACATCTCACATTTCATGACTGCCTAAAACGCCGCATTCTATAGAAGAATGCGGCATTTCACATTGCGTAACATATATATATTATTCCAGTCTATGACAGAGAATAATATATATAATTTCCACTAAATCAACGAAATATTTTCGAAGTTTAACAGTCATGTATTGCCCTTAAATCTTTAAAGATAAAAGTATTTGAATGAACGCATTAATTAAATTTTCTCCAGAGAGTATAGCAGGATGAAAATCTCATCAAGTTTTTCCCATATCGTATATTATTTAGTGAAATCTTTTAATTATATATTTACCGCAGAATTTCTAAAATGAGGGTATTGGTAAGGTTAGGTGGAAATACATGGTTTCGACCTTGAATTCATTTAAGATTAAAATCCTTGAAAGTGTGGAATAAATCCATAGAATTTTGTTTTTATTTGCCTTGAGGTATTCCTAAACTCGTCTAATTATTCTTCGGTAAAATTCTTTTTTGGGTTCCACAGATCTAGTAGAAAGGTAGATCTTTTAATGAAGTATTAAAAACTTTTCTAATTTCAAGTCAATTAGTTAAAATGAACAATGGTTCAGAAATGAAATACAAAAAGGTATAGCTCATCGAAATTTGATGTAAATTTTAGTTCTTTAGAAAGAATTTGCATGCTTTGAAACTTTCTTGCGAAAAAAATCATTATTCTTGCCGTAACTCAGTTTAAAGAAAACTATCAGGAACAATGACTGTGGTCAGATTTAAGTGGTTTTCCTTAACAAGAAAGAGGCTTTCTGAAGATAAATAAAAAAATGTCACGAATTGGTTAAGGTTTCTTTCTGGACAAATAAAGGTTTGTAGGTATATTCATTTGTGTAATAATTCCCAATAGAATTGATACCATTATAAAAATATTTAATGGTTTTCAG